>CAUYPK010010484.1:0-17079 GCA_963574355.1 Loris lydekkerianus
AGAGAAATGCAAATCAAAACCACCCTGAGATACCATCTAACCCCAGCGAGAATGGCCCACATCACAAAATCTCAAAACTGCAGATGCTGGCGTGGATGTGGAGAGAAGGGAACACTTTTACACTGCTGGTGGGACTGCAAACTAGTACAACCTTGATGGAAGGAAGTATGGAGAAACCTCAAAGCACTCAAGCTAGACCTCCCAGTTGATCCTGCAATCCCATTACTGGCCATCTACCCAGAAGGAAAAAAATCCTTTTATCATAAGGATTGACTTGTACTAGACTGTTTATTGCAGCTCAATTTACAATCGCCAAAATGTGGAAACAGCCTAAATGCCCACCAACCCAGGAATGGATTAACAAGCTGTGGTATATGTACACCATGGAATACTATTCAGCTATTAAAAAAAATGGAGACTTTACTTCCTTCGTATTAACCTGGATGGAAGTGGAAGACATTATTCTTAGTAAAGCATCACAAGAATGGAGAACCACGAATCCTATGTACTCCATTTTGATATGAGGACAATTAACAACAATTAAGGTCATGGGTAAAGAGGAAAAGCAGAGAGAGGGAAGGAGGGAGGGGGGTGGGGCCTTGGTGTGTGCTACACCTCCTGGGGGCAAGACATGATTGCAAGAGGGACTTTACCTAACAAATGTAATCAGTGTAACCTGGCTTATTGTACTCTCAATGAATCCCCAACAATCATGCAAGATATATCTAAGGTGAGGCCCCTTCCTTCATCTTAAATGCTTGGGACCAAAAGTGTTTTGATTTCAGATATTTTTGGATTTGGGAATATTTGTATATACATAATGAGATATCTTGGAGATGAGGCCAAGTCTAAACATGAAATTTATTTATGTTTTACATACATCTTATACACATAGCCTGAAGGCATTTAGTTCAATATTTTAAATAATTTTCTGCATGAAACAAAGAGGTTTGGGGTTTGTCTTTGTTTTAACTGAGACAAGGTCTTGCTCTGTCACCCAGGCTAGAGTGCAGTAGCATCATCATAGCTCAATGCTGCCTCAAACTCCTGAGTTCAGTGATCCTCCTGCCTCAGCCTCCCAAGTAGCTGGGATTACAGGTGCATGACACCATGCCCAGATAATTTTTCTAGTTTTTGTAGAGATAGGGTCTCACTGTTGCCAAAGCTGGTCTTCAACTCCAGGGCTCAAGCAATCCACCTGCCTCAGCCTCCCAGAGTGCTGGGATTACAGGTGTGAGTCACTGAGCCTGGCCTGAAACAAAGTTTGGACTGCAAACCCATCAGGTGAGGTCAAATGTGGAATTGTCCACTTGCAGCATCATGTTGGCATTCAAAAAGTTTTAGATTTTCAGATTTGGGATGTTCAACCTGTATGATGGTATTAGGTCAACATTTTGGAAACCAGTACCACTCAATCTGAAATATTATATGAAGAGGTCTTGGACTTCTAAAAAGGTTGCACTCTGAAGGCTTACAGGAAGAATAGAACTCATGAGTGGACTTAAATTGATCTTTACGAGACATTCTTCCAAAAATTGAATTAGTTGCCAGCAATCACAATACAGGATATTTCACAAAAATAGAAACAAGCCAAAAATCTGAATTTCTGACTTTCCTCAGTGATTGAAAGGTTTGGCAACACTGGGCCTGCATTGCCCTCTATGGCTAGGAGGTGCTGGGCTGGGCTGCTTGCCTCATGAGGCCAGAGTCCCCACCCAGCCCACCTGACTCACAGGCATTACCTGCTTGGCACTCGGATGTGTTGGAGTGTGAGAGCCCTGCTAATGGACCACTTGGTTTAGGCTGTGAGTTGATGAAGAAAAGACTGATCAGACTTGAGTGTTTGCTCCTTTGGCACTGGGGTCCCTTCCTACCCCTCCCATAAAACCCTATAACCATGTCAGATCCCATTCAGACCTAACATGGGAGGCGTTTTGGTCCCAGACTAGAATCATTTCAAAATTATCACTGATCTGAAGATTTTCTGGGAAATAAGGGTTCAGAGCCCTTTCTTGAAGTTTGTGTCTTATCTGGGGTGAGCTGAGGAATGTATTTCAATTCAGAATGAGAGTAATTATGAATTAAACAACGAAGATAAAAATGAAGGTATTATGGAACTGTTTCTCTATATGGGAAATGGGTAAACACCTGGATTGGGGGCCTCATTCTGCCTCTGACAAGCTGTGGAACCTTGCGTGAGTCACTTGCCTCAGTTACCCTCCCTCTCTTCATCTATAAAATAAAGGAGATATGTTCATGTTCATAACCCAGGCCATATGTTAGAATCCCCAGGAAGGCCTTCTACAAATACTGATGCCTAGGCCCCAAGCCAGGGCCAGTTGAATCTGATTCCTTGAGATTAGGAATCAGCATTTTCCTGAGGTTCCCTAATAGATTCTAAAACACAAACAGGGAGGAGAGACATAATTTAATGTGACCTTCAAGATCCCTGCCCATCCTTCAATTCTGTGTTCTCAGTGGCTTGGGAGCAGATGCCAGGAGAATAGCCATTTGGCCTATTAATTTCTCCTGTATGTCAGATTACCAGCAAAGAACAGTCATGTCGCACTGGAAAAAAATATGGAGGTGTGGTCATAGTTTTTCATTTTCAGGTAAGTTGCTAAGAGAGGCCTAGATTAGAAGGCCAAATTCCAATGCCCTTTAATTCACTCTCCTGAGCCATGTCTAGGCATCACTTGTCCAAGACACCCTGATTCCCACATTGTAAATAATTTTATAAGGAGAAGGCCTCTAAGTTGTTGCCATTTGAAAGGTACGAAGAGCTTCCAGTGTCCTAAGGCAGCCACCAGCCACGTGTTGCTATTGAATACCTGAGATGGGCCTAGTCCTGAGATGTGATGGAAGTGAAGAATATATATTGGACTTTGCATATTTAATACAAAAAAAGTAAAATATGTCCTTAGGAAGTTTTATATTGATTACATGTTAAAACAATAATGTTTTAATAGAGGGTTTAATAAAATACATTAAAATGAATTTTACCTGTTTCTTTTTCCTTTCCTTTTTATTTTTTTCCTCTAGCAACATACATTTTTTAGAGAACAAGGCACACAAACTATAATAAAAATATGTCTCAAGAATGAGACAGGTCTTTCTCCATGACAGGAAAAGAGACCTCTTTTTAGTTTTCTAAATGTGATTCCTAAGAAATTTAAAATTACTTCTGTGGCTCCTATCATATTTCTATTGGACAATGCTGAGACATGTCTACTTTCTGAGACTTCATTTGAAGCTTATAGTGTTTTTTGTTTTTGTTTTTTGTTTTTATTTTTTAGAGACAGAGTGTCAATCTGTTGGCCCGGCTGGAGGGCAGTGGTGCAATCATAGGTCACTGCAACCTCAAACTCCTGCACTGAAGCCATCCTCCCATCTCAGCCTTCTGAAAAGGGACTGCAGGGACATACCCCCACACCCAGCTTGTAGTGTTTTTTAATGAAGACAGCTTCCCATAATGAACTAAGTCGGGGGTCTGAAAAACATTCATTCACTAATCTTTACCACACAGAGGGTTTACTGAAATTATATCAACTTGGCTTGATGGGAATACAAAAGCCGTCCTTCATGCAGATGGGACATTTTTGTGCACTGGAATATGACGCTTGTGAGAATCTTAGTGGACTAACATGAGGGGGAATAATACGGAGGTGAGTGGTCCCTCCCCCCTTCTTTCTACCTAACATTAGAAATAGAATTTCAGTATATCTATCTGTTCCCAACATTTCCCCCATTCATGCATCAATTCTAACCTCAAGCAGGAAACACACAAATGGTAAACAATGAACTAAATTCACCAGTGCTTTTAGAGGAGACGACTTCTAAATGTCCCATTCACGGTGGCTTTGTTTTTCATCGCTGGTCTCTCCAATCCTTCAGAGAAGTGGTTCTTGCAGTCTTGTGGGATTTCCAGCCAAAAGGTCTGGGATTAGGCATTATCAGGCTCCCACCCTTGCCTTATCACATAGCCACAATAGAGGGCCGGGAGGAAAAACATGCCAGACTGAATGTTTGGAAGTAGGGCCAGCTTTAAGTGCAGAAGGAATAGGCAACTGGCCAAAAAATGTGCGTTCAAAAGGGCAGGAGGCTGCAGCCTACCGTGGAAGCTCTTCTGAAGCTCTTGTTTAGCTTAAGGCTCTGAGGCACACGTGCCCAGGTGCACCCCAAACTAGGCATCTATACCTTACTGTGAATACTTTTCAAGTCAATTTGATTCAATAAACACCAGCCATGTGTGGCTGCCGTAAGCAGATTTTACAAAGACTGTTAGGAATCTCCCTTCTGACCCGGAGGGAAAGGGCGCGGATGGATGGCTAGCAGAGCAGACAGCAGATGCCATCCAGCTCAAGGTCTAGCCCGCCAGTGTTTGCTGCAGGTGAGAAATCCTTCCATCAGAAGGGAACCCACTCGCACCACTGAGCGGGCGGCAGCAGTTCTTGGAGGCCTGCGCCATTCCTCTGGGTGAGAATCTTCCTTTCACGCTCCTTCATCTCCACCCTCGCCCTCCCCCCAAGCCTACACCTACCTCGATGGTAGAGCTTCTTTTGCAGTCTTGTTTACTTTTCTTCCTCCCCCACAAGCCCTAAGACCATGTCTTACTCCTCTGGGAGTCCACAGAACTTCGCCCTTAGCACTAAGCACTTGGTAAACGTTCGGTGGGTGAATACATGAATTCCTCTTACAGTCTCAGTGGGGTAGCAAGAGAGGCCTTCATTCTGCCCATGGCACTTAGGCGAAGAAGGTTGCAACCCCTGTGCATCAAACTATGCCTGCATTTCTAAACTCTGGACACAACATTTTGAAAAGATGAAGGGAAAAGGTGCAGGACAGGTCAGGGCATGCGGCCTTCCCGGCCGCCCATGTGCATGCATACCTGTTACATATGCCAAAATGTGCTTCTACCCTTCCATGCACATTTGTTACAGTTTTATCCCCAACCTTGTAGCTTTCTAGGAGAAACATCATTATTATGAATTGTTTTGCAGCCTCTTCCCCCACCGTCATAGGATTATCACATTTTTTAGTAAACTGACCCAACGCCATTGCCCAACATTCGTGATCTGCTGCCAGGAAGTGCCCAGGGCTGAGAAAGCTCAAGGCTCCAGCCACAGTTGTGTGGCCTTGGATAAGGAACACAGGGAGACTCTTTGTCCTCTTATTTCTTCAGTGTATTAAAGGGAGATAATGGTATATTCAATGGGTATGAAAAAAGCTTAACATCAGGCTGCATGAAGCTCTTTGAAATGCATGAAGGGCACTACAGTGTATAAATTCAACACTTGGCCTACTGTTCACTCGGAGCCCTTGTCCAGACATTTATAGAATCTCTCTGTGGATGTGTACACACGCGCACACACACACACCTCTAAAATTGCTTAATTGCTTTTAAAATTTTTAAGTAAACACACTGTAATCATTAGAAGGCATCTGTACAGTGTATCCAATGCAAGCCCACCATGATAAGAGCTATTTGAGAAACCAGATCACATCCAAGAAAGAATAGCAATGAGTCAATTGATGAAATATTGCATTAGCAGTGGCCTCTGACCCCCATATAATACCAACCAAATGCTTTTTCCCCTCTTGGTAATTTAATCATTTTTCAATTAAATTAATTTCTTAAAATCACTCAGATAAGCTGCCTCTGTTAGGCACATACACAGACACTAATGCAAGTATAAGTGGAATAAAAGACAAACTGCATGGGCTCGGCGCCCGTAGCTCAGTGGGTAGGGTACCGGCCACATGCACCCAGGCTGGTGGGTTCGAACCTGGCCCAGGCCTGCTAAACAACAATGACAACAATAACAAAAAAGCAGCCAGGCATTATGGCAGGCACCTGTAGTCCCAGCTACTTGGGACAAAAAAGACCGGCTGCAATCGTGTTATGACTCTTGACCTCTGCTTTATTCCAGCAACGAAGAATATCTTGTTTCTTTTTTCTATATCTGACAAGAATTTTCCATAACTTCTTCCTGCTAAAGTGTGAAGTCAGAGGGCCCCTACATATCCTCAGGCAGACACCCAGTTACCACAATATAAACCTGTGAAAGTACAGCCCTGAGAGGCCCCACAGTACACCTGCCAGACAGACTGACTGGTTGTTTTCTTAAAAATTTATTTTAATACAAACAAAGTGGCTTGGAAGGTGGCTTTGGAAAGGTAGCAGCTCGGAGCAGAGTACTAACAAGCCCGCCCCACGCGTCTGTGCTCGGGCTTGCTGGGGGAGCGGACTCCACATACAACCAGGAATTTGTGTGAGGACTGAGCGTGGTTAAGTCATGTTTTAAGAATGTTCTCTCATTATCCTGACTCAGAGGGTGCCATGAGCCACACAAGGGATGCTGCACAGTGATACCTTCTGTTCTGTCTGGTTTTCAAGAGCTTCACTGTCCTGATGACTGGAGGCTGATATCATTCAAGGTTAACTCTTGGACGTTTTCTTTTGACAGGGCTAGAGGAAGAGTACTTTTTCCTGCTGACATTTTTTAAACTTTGTAAACCTAGGGGCTGGGACACGATTGTAAGAGGGACTTTACCTAACAAATGCAATCAGTGTAACCTGGTTTCTTGTACCCTCAATGAATCCTCAACAATAAAAAAAAAACCTAGGGATTGAGCTTGTGCAGGGAGGGGAAGGTGGGGAGGATGGTGTCTGGGAGAGCTGAGTGGAAATGAGAAGAGATTACGTGGAGGAAGAAGAGAGAACCAATTATTATACAAAAGTCTGTAAAACCAGCCAAGAAATCTGTTTAGGAAAATAGAAATCTAAGCGCTGTGGTTTGGCAAGAACTCTGACTCTTAATGAGAAAGGCAGAGAGAGAAGAGAGGGGAAAGGGAGATGGAAGCGGGAGGAGAGAGGAAAGAA
The DNA here is from genome assembly GCA_963574355.1 of Loris lydekkerianus. NCBI lineage: Eukaryota > Metazoa > Chordata > Mammalia > Primates > Lorisidae > Loris > Loris lydekkerianus. The sequence continues at coordinate 6,884 of CAUYPK010010484.1, forward strand.
GAGGAAGGAGAGGCAGGTGGAGAGCAAAAAAAGGAAGAAAAGTGGGGTGGGGAGGTGCCAGGCCTGGGATGTGACAAAAAGCCCCATCAATAAGGGACATTATCAGGGAAAACATTGCAACGGGAGAGTGGAGGTTAAAAAATCAGGATACACTACCCAATATGGAACATCTGGTCACGTCAGTGTCCTGGAGCCAGGAGAAATATCTTTGATAATTTATCTTTGGTCATGTCATCTCATGCCAATGGACAAGCACATGCTTGGATGATATTTTAAAGTTTCCTCAAAGGCTGGAATAAGGATCATAAGGTTTTGACTACCAGTTCTGGAGAGAAACCTCCCCGTGGCTTTCCACAATAGGTCAGATGCATGCTCATATGCATACCTAGAAGCACACATAGACTTCAAAACCATCCCAGGCCTGCAATCCCATTACTGGGCAGATCTACTCAGAAGAAAAAAAAATCATTTTATCATGAGGACATTTGCACTAAATTGTTTATTGCAGCTCAATTTACAATCACCAAAATGTGAAAACAACCTAACTGCCCACCAACCCAGGAATGGATTAGTAAGTTGTGGTATATGTATACCTTGGAATACTACTCAGACATTAAAAAATGGAGACTTTACATCTTTTGTATTAACCCGGATGGAGGTGGAACATATTCTCGGTCAAGCATCACAAGAATGGAGAAGCAAGAATCCAGTGTACTCAATTCTAATATGAAACCAGTAGACCATCTAATAATATACACCCATATAAAAGCAAAACTCAAATCAATTCAAGTGGGGGTTGGAGGAATGAGGGAGCAAGGAGAGGGGAGAGGGAGGGGGACAGGTGTGCTGCCACTTAATGGGCACAGCGTTAAGGTGCATGGCACAGCTCTTGGCAGTGGGACACAATTATAAGAGGGATTTTACCTAACAAACACAACCTCGTTGTCTGTATACTCAATTAACCAAAAACAATAAAACATAAAAAAATAAAAGATAAAGCTATCCTAAGGCTTTCCGCTGTGCTTAGGATGCAATCTCACCCCAACTCTTAGCACCTCACCAGGTTTCCCTCATAACAGTCTTCTGACCACACTGGCTTCCTTTCTTTTCTTGGAGTGCCCAGAGCCTTCTCTCCCCTTAAGACCTTCCCAATGCCTTTCTCTCCACCCTGGACGGTTGGCTTCTCTTTGCCCTTTAGGTCCCGCCTAGAGAGACCGTCTTTGGCCACCCTCTCTAAATAGGTGCCCATCCTCTCCAGGGCTCTCCCTGACAACATTCCCTGGAACTGCACCCTGTTAATGTCCTGGCACTAATTATCATTTGTCAGTGTATATCTATTGATTTGTCTAGCTGTAAATTGTCCTTGACTCCTATTCACCATTCCATTTGTTGGTTAAATGAATGCAAGAACTGTTCCTGATTCACCCAGTCATACAGATTTGCACACTGAAGGCAGTCCCCAACAATTGGGGACTTTGCAGTGTGTCTCCTCCTCCTCCTGGTGTCTCCAAGCCTTGTTCTCACCTGTGCCTTGAAGACTTTCCTGCTGCCTGTGAATACCCTGAGCCTGCTTAAGAGGAGAAGGAACAGCCATCTTTGGGCAGGGCGCAGGCAAAGAGAAGCCACAAAGAATTAAAGAAAGAAATTAGAGTTAGCAACTAATCTGACGCTTCTTCTGTGTCAGAAAAACCAGAATGAGGACTGGGAAAGAGAGATCTCTGAAGAGGAAACGGGGCAAGTGTTAGAAATACTCTATGTGGAAGGTGAACGCTCGTCTGTGTGGTGGGGTCAACTGAGGGGTCCCCACTCCATCCCTGTGAGTGCAGAGGGTGCTCCACAGATCAAAACTACTGCCAGAACCATCAGGAAATGTGTGATTAGAGAGGAGGCCACCTACACCCCCCACCTTGCCACCTTCTAGCTGTTATTATATTCTCTCCCTTACTCGTTCTGCAGTTTTATCTAAGGAAAATGTCATGGAGTAACAGCTGCTTTGTGAAGGTACAGGTACTACCCAGTGTTCATATTTCCCTGCCCTCTCCATGACAAAGATTTCTTTTGGTTTGTCCTGAGTGTTTATCTGTCCAGAAACATTTAATGCTCACACGGGATTCTTGATGCTGTCATAGCTTTCTGAAACCTGAGTCTTACTCAGGACTTGAGGATCGGTCCACAAATTACATACGCTCTTGGCCAAACATGTATGGCTTGAGTTTATCCAAAGTCCAAACAAATCAGATATTTCTTTCTGGATGAAAGTCAAATTCTTTCTTTTGGCAATAATTTTCTAGAAATTCAAAAAGCAGTATGCTTTATGTTCTCAAAGTTTCAATAATGATGTCCAATCTTTTACCAGATGCATCAATTGCCATAGAAAACAGTTTTGAAAAGTCTGAAGCTTCCAAAATGGATAAAGAAATCACAGCGCATTTGAACTTTTGAGAAATATTTCAGCACTGTAGGAGCCACTTTCACAAGTTTTCCCCTTCTTTGTAAAACAGCACCATAGACCAGTTCCAATTCCAAATGAGGAAAATTCTAAGGGATCTCCCAAAGGACATGCTTTTTCTTATTAATTGTAGAGTTTTCCAGCTTCTGATAACATCAACTTTATTCCACGAAAGAATTGGATCTCAAATATCTGACCTACAAAAGCCCCACAGACATTACTTAATTTCATATAGTTCATGGATGGCTGCAAGCCTCAAGCTGGATACACTCTTACAGTTAGAAGTGAGGTCATAAAATGTCACTTTCTGAAATTCAGGATAAAAAAAGAATCAATATAAAATTACCCCCAATGATGTTAATAACATAAGGTTAACAGTTTTGAAAAGTAATAAACCTATAGAGATGTGTAATCAATTTATTGGTGATGTACTTTGGGGTATTCTCAAGTCTTAGTGAGAATTAAATCTATGCATATAATGTAAATAATAATGATGGCCACTATTTTTTGAGCAGCTACTATGTGTCAGGAACAATGCCAGAAGCCTCACATTCAATTTTTTATTAATCCTCACAACCCATGGAGGAGGCTCTGATTATTTGCATTTTAACTGTGAGGATCTTGAGGTTCAAAGAGTGACATGAGTTGATGTCCAAATTAAGGCCAGGCAAGGTGGCTCACGCCTGTAATCCTAACACTTTGGGAAGTCAAGGCAGGAGGATTGCTTAAGCTCAGGCGTTTCATTCTTTTTTTATGGTGAATAGTATTTCATTGTATGTGATACTTTTCCACTGGGAGGAAGTATCTCATACACATAACCAGGGTCAGCTTACCAGCTTTATCTCTGAGATAAAATGATTGCCTGGTCAGGTAAAGGACAAATTTGTCTCCTCTGAGTGGTATTATTGGGAATCAATTCCTTAAAAAGATCTTTCTGAATTAAATAAAATGGATATTCAGATCGTAATAAATCAAGGACCAAATCCTGGGTCTTCAATGCCCTTCATCAACATACACACATAAATTGTGTGTGTGTGTATTAATTCGTCCATTTGTTTTCTTTGGCCATCCCATGTTCATGGACTGAAAAAATTAATACTGTGAAAAAGCAATCTAGAGATTCAGTGCAATCTCTACCAAAATATCAATGACATTCTTCACAGAAATTGAAAAAAAGATCCTAAAATTAATATGAAACACAGAAGATCCTGAATAGCCAAAGCAATCCTGAGCAAAAAGAACAAAGTTGGAGGCATCGCACTACCTGATTTCAAAGCTATAGTAATCAGAACATCATGGTAGTAGCATAAAAACTGACAGATCAATGAAGCAGAATGGAGAACCCAGAAATAAATCCACAAATTTATGCCAAACTGGTTTTCAACAAAATCCTCAAGAATATTCATTGGGAAAAGGACAGTCTCTTTAATAAAGGGAGCTAAAAAAACTGGATATTCCTATGTAGAAGAATGAAAATAAACCCCTATCTCTCACCATATTAAAAAATCCACTCAAAATATATTAAATATTTAAACGTCAGACCTAAAACTATGGAACTACTAGAAGAAAACACAGGAGAAACTCTTTAGGACATTGATCTCATCAAAGATTTATGGGTAAGACCTCAAAAGTACAAACAACAAAAGCAAAAATTGACAAATGGGATTATATCAAACTAAAAAGCTTCTGCATAGCAAAGGAAACAATCAAGAGAGTGATATCTAGAATATCAATCCTTCCGACAAGATATTAATATCTAGACTATTTAGGGTAGACATAAGCTCATGAATTGCACATGAACTTTATGTCCACACTATATTATACAAGAAACTAAAAAACTAAACAGTTTTTTTAAAAAAGGCAAAAGCAAATATTCAGATTTTTAAAAGGACAAATAAACTGAGTAGATATCTCTTTAAAAAAAGACAAATGACCGACAGGTATATGAAAAAATGCTCAACATCGCTAATCATCAGGAAAATGCAAATCAAAACTATAATGAGACATTATCTCAGGCCAGTTAGAATGGCTATTAACAAAAAGACAAAAAATAAATAAATAAATTCTGGCAAGGATGTGAAGGAAAGGGAACTCATACGTGGTTGGTGGAAATGTAAATTAGTACAGCCATGAGGCAAACAGTGTGGAGCTTCATTAAAAAACTAAAACTAGAGCTACTATTTAATATATGATCCAGCAATCCCGCCACTAGGTATAGATCCAAAGGAAAGGAAGTCAGTATGTTTAAGAGGTATCTGCCTCACCCTGTTTAATTGCAGCACTACTCACAATAGCCAGGACATGGGAGCAACCTAAGTGTCCATCAACAGATAAATAGATAATGAAAATGGGGTATATCTATACAATGAAATACTATTCACCATAAAAAAAGAATGAAATTCTGTCATTGACAGCAACATGGATGAGCACGGAACATGTTATATTAAGTGAAATAAGCCAGGCATGGAGAGATAAATACCACATGTTCTCACTCATACGTGGAAGGTAAAAAAATGGCTCTCCTGGAGGTAAAGAGTAGAATGATGGTTAGCAGAGGCTGGAAGAGGGGGGATTGAGAGAGGTTAGATAATCGGTACTAAAATACGGTTAGATAGGAGGACTAATTTCTAGTGTTTGATAGCACAGGGTGGCTATAGTTAATAATAATTTATTATATATTTTACTAGAAGAAAAGATTTGGGAATGTACCAAACACAAAGAAATGATAAACATTTGAGGTGATAGCTATTACCTTGATTTGATCATGACACATTCATGTATCAAAATAGGATGCTATATACCATATAATATGTGTAATTATGTATCAATTACAAAACAATAATAAAATCAGGAAAAGTATACCACTGACCCTTGATCAATGTGGGCACAAACCCCTTGCACAGCCAAAAGTCCATGTTAAGTTTATTTTTTTAAGGTTTTTATTTTTATTTATTTATTTATTTGTTTAGAGACAGAGTCTCACTATGTCACCCTTGGTTGGTAGCGTGCTATGGCGTCATTCACAGCTCACAGCAACCTCAAACTCTTGGGCTTAAGTGATTCTCTTGCCTCAGCCTCCCAAGTAGATGGGACTACAAGCACCCACCACAACCCCCAGCTATTGTTTGTTGCAGTTGTCATTGTTGTTTAGCTGGTCCAGGCTGGGTTCAAACCCACCAGCCTCGGTGTATGTGGCTGGCACTGTAATTACTGTGCTACGGGCACCGAGCCCATGTTAACTTTTGAGTCCTCCAAAATTTGACAGACCATTGTTGGCCAGAAGCCTTTCAGATAACATAAACAGTTGATTAACACGTATTTTGTATGTTGAAGGGATTATTCTAGAGAAAAGAAAATGTTATTGAGAAAGTCGCAAGGAGGAGAAATTTATTTTTTATTCATTAAGTGGAAATGGATCATTATAAAGGTATTCATCCTGTTGTCTTTGTGTTGAGTATGCTGAAGAGAAGAAGGAAGAGGAGCTCTTGACTTTGCTATCTCAGGGGCAGAAGAGGTAGAAGGAAATACGAGTATACTAGGACCCATGCAGTTCAAAACCGTGTTATTCAAGGGTCGTCTGATACATATATAGTCCAGAAGGCTCTCCTTAAAACGGTCTGCCAAACTCTCAAACCACCTTAGTGACATCAATACAGGACCACTTTTAATAAGTGACACTAAGGGATTTTCACATTGCATACCCACCGTCTGGACAAACACCACTATAAGATAAACATAGAATGCCACAACACTCAGTCACTAGCTGGTGTTTAACGTGAATCAGGTGAATACCTTGCACAATGGTGTGCTGGAGAAGAACCTCTGGTGAGCTAAGGAACTAACACGCCTGCAGGCCTCTTCTCAGGAAAGCTGTTCTTAGAGATTCTTTTTGCAAACCACCATGTGCACCGAATGAAGGCAACACCACCACAGTGGCCTCCACTGACGAGAACAGGAACCCATTAGTCACACACAGCAAGGCCCAAAGCGAAATGATCGTGTTAAATCTTATGTGAGGGAGGCCATCTGCTTCTGAGGTCACTTGGCAAGAAGCTCTTTGCCCAGCAGCAGAGCTCCTGATTAGATAGTGATGAAGAGACCTAGTTAGACTTGCTCTTAGGAAGAGGGAACATTAGGCACACAGAGGGTGAGTTGCTCCAGCTCAACTAAGTAGCTGGGCCATGTCTCCATGAAGCTGTTGGACATCCCAGTCTCAAAAACCTTGACAGACTTAGAAGATATGGCTCCTCCTCTAGGCAGTTTACTCTTTGAAAGTTAATACCTGATCTACTTCTGAAATTTTATACTTGAAGTCGTTCTTTGCAGAATTCTTAGATTGAGTGAAAGAACTTCCTGATGCTTGCTACCATCTGAACATTTGAGTTCTTCCAAAATTCATGTCACAACCTAATCCCCTTTGTAGTGGTATTAGGAGGTGGGGCCTTTGGGAGGTGATTATGTCCTGAGGGCTTCATCCACAACAGTAAGATTAGAGTCCTTGTGAAAGAGGCTGGAGGGAACTTGTTTGCTCCTTCCACCAAATGAGGATATAACAGGAAGTGGTGATATATGAAGCACAGTGAGTCCTCACTAGACACCAGATCTGCCAAAGTCTTTATCTTGGACTTGCCAGCTTCCAGAATTGCTTTATAGTAAGCAATAAATTTCTGTTGTTTATAAATTACCCAGTCTAAGGTATTTTGTTATAGCAACAGGAACAGACTAGGACAATGCTTATTTGCAAACATCAAATATCTCAACCATTAGAATCCACTGTTTATTGAAGTCTTAATTTTTTCCTTTACTTATTCATCTGTACCAGGGACATTGTGCAGAAAGTAATGAAGAGTAGGATCTTTTTCCCACGTAGAAATTATTTTTCTCTTTCACTTTAATATGTCCCTTCCTGAGGGAAGCTTAATGCTAGAACTAATCTTATTTATAATTTAGCGCCTAGTGTTCACTCTTTGAACACTAAAGTTGGAGTTGCTTTACCGCTTTTTACAGGCTGACCTTTGGCATCATTACCCTCTTTCAATGGCATCATGATTCTTTTCATAGAATTTAACTTTCAAAAGTACTTGAAATGTAGAAGAATTTAAAACTGAGACAGGAAGTGACTTTTCCAAACCTTGTTATTTAAAAATCTTAAAATATTTATGGTTAACACATACATTAAATAAAACCTTAAAATATGCCTTAGAAAGCAATCAATTATTGAGTGCTTACTGTGTGCTATGCCTTTGTTAAATACTTTATCCTTTCTCATTTAATCCTCACAATAACCTTTTGAGATGGATAGTATTTAATATAGATCTTAAAGTGGAAGGAAAAAGTCTCGGTCCAATACGTATCAAAATGCTTTCTTTAGTAGCGGAGAACATCAAGGAATTTCTGATGGAAATCCCTACTTTTGAGCCTTGGTTCTAGAACTTACCATGTGTTCTTGGTCACGTCATTTCCCTTCTACCAGATGAGGACCTGGACTTCAATGTCTTCCCTTGTTAATTAACAATGATTAATAATTATCACATATCATTATAATTACTTTTATTTGAGCTGGGACCTAGCTCCATCAGAACAAGCTCCATCTCTATCATTTCACTGTTACAGTGTTAACCCAGTGTCTCTGAAAGATTTTGCACCTTTAAGCAGGCATCCTCAAACTTTTTAAACAGGGGGCCAATTCACTGTCCCCCAGACTGTTGGCGGGCCAGACTATAGTTTAAAAAAAAACAAAACTATGAACAAATTCCTATGCACACTGCACATCTTATTTTGACGTAAAAAACAAAACGGGAACAAATACAATTCACACCACTTCACGTGGCCCACGGGCTGCAGTTTGAGGACGCCTGCCTTTAAGCATTTTATGTTGAAAAGCAAAAGCCAGAGAGAGTTCTTGGGTTAAATCCTTATCAGTTGTTGTTTCAATTATCAGTTAATTCTTTGATCAGGAATACTTGGTAGTCAGCTGAGAACAAGATCAGAATGTAGGCTGGGATCGTGGGGATGGAAAGATCCCAGGGACTGATGGAAGACCAAACAACATCAGATGAGAAAGTGCCCCCACAAAAGGCTTCACCTACATACATTTTGTCTAGACTCTGCCCAGATCAGCTGTCTTAAAAATTGGTGTGAAGGCAAGGAGAAATGTTGAGTGTGTAACACATAGTTCCATCTGGCTGAAGTATGAGTGAAGTGCTGAGGGTGAAAAACCAAAAAGCAAACCCCGAGGGAGACATATGGAAAGTCAGAATCAGGAGTTTAGATTGTACAGAAAGGAAACTTTGAAAGCTTAAGTAGGAGACAAATGACATTAGACCTATGCTGGTTTTTTGTTTGTTTTTTTTTTTTTTTTGCGACAGAGTCTCATCATGTTGCCCTGGGTAGAGTGCTGTGGCTTCACAGCTCACAGCAACCTCAGATTCCTTGGGCTTCGGCTTTGTGTCAGGCACCTGTAGTCCCAGCTGCTCTGGAGGCCCGGCTATTTTTGTCATTGTTATTTAGCAGGCCCGGGCTGGGCTCGAACCTGCCAGCCTCGGTGTATGTGGCCGGTGCCCTATTCACTGAGCCACGGGCGCCAAGCCAGGCTTATGCTTCTTATAGGAAGTGGTGGGGATAGAGTGTGAAGGACAGGGGCCCAAGGGTGTGGTTAAGAGGCCCTTATAACAGTCAGTGGAGCCCCAAGGTAGGTCATAGAACCATACAATGGATCATGGAGCTCCAAAAGTTGCCTGGAGGTTATGGAGCTCCAAAGCAGGATGATGGTGATGAGACTAAAAAGAAGCTATGTGACGTTGCAGAGGACGTGGCCATAGATGGTGGGAGCTATTGCTGAGAGGACAATAGAGACACCTCAGGATTCTGGGTACTGATGAAAAAAGGTCCAAGAATGTCTGTTCTCCTTTTACCATATTCTCCATCTAAAAAAAAAAAAAAAGCCTTAACGTGACATCAGTTGGCAAGTTGAGTGCCTAATTATACCCAGAAGAAGCACAGAGAGAAATAAGCCTGGCAGAAGGAAGGAGAGGCTAGCAGAGGTTCTGGTCCCTTCCTTCCAAACCCATGGGCACTGGTCTAATCCTCTAAGCACCCCTTTTCCTGGAAAGGCAGTTAAGATGACTGATACCCTAGAAGCCTGAACTCTGGTCTCCTTTTTGCTGACTGGTGCCTCCCTTCCTCATTTTTCTCTTGCTCATGTTGGACTAGCGCATTTCGGTTATCTCCTGCAGAGCTCAAACTCCAGCACTGCAGTATCTATCCTTCTCTCTTTCCGTGTACTGCTTTTAATATTATCTTATTCGATTAAAAATATTTCCTCTCCTGTTTTTTAACCTCATTGTTTATAGAGCACAGAACCCATTCAGGGAAAGAGTGAAGGCATCGATATCTGGGTCTGGGCTTGGACATCAAGACAAAGCCCCTCCGCCTCCCCCGCGGGCACCTCGTGGCGGTCGGGACCCACCACCAGGCAGTCTAGCCGATTGCGGCGGCCTCGTTCCCACGGCAACCGGGGGGCGCCCACGTCCTGACTTAGTACCGCCCGGCCCCGCCCCCCCCCCCCCCCCCCCCCCCCCCCCCCCCCCCCCCCCCCCGCCGGCCGGGGCCGCGCGCGCGCCCGGCGCCCAGGGGCCCCCCCCCGCCGCCGGGGGGGGGGGGGGGGGGGGGGGGGGGGGGGGGGGGGGGGGGGGGCGGGGGCCGGGCGGTACTAAGTCAGGACGTGGGCGCCCCCCGGTTGCCGTGG
>CAUYPK010010485.1:0-23393 GCA_963574355.1 Loris lydekkerianus
CCAGTATCATTATGTCTTAATTACTATAGCATTGTAGTGTAATTTGAAATCAGGTAGTGTGATGCATCTAGCTTGGTTTTTTTTGCTCATGATTTCCTTGGCTATTCTGAATTTTTTGATGGTTCCATGTGAATTTTAAGACTTTTTTTTTTTCTATTACTATGAAAAATGGAATTTTGATAGGGATTGTATTGAATCTGAAGCTCTCTTTAGGTAGTATGATCATTTTAATAATATTAATTCTCCTAATCCATGAACATAAGATATATTTCCACTTATTTATGTCTTCTTTAATTTCTTTCATCAATATTTTAGAGTTTTAGTGTGCAAGTATTTCACTTGCATGGTTAAATTTATTCCTAAGTAGTTTTTTTTTTTGCTAGCTATTGCAAATGGGATTCTTGAAAATTTCTTTTTATACATTTTTATTAAGTGAATATGCTGCCATTTATTCATTCTATTCTTGAAGCTCACTTGAATTTATTCTGGGTTTTGGCTACTGGGGTGATGTTGCTATGAACATTCCTGTCTTGTATTTTGGTGCACATATAAACAGCAAGGTATATATTGTTGGGTCTATACCTGGAAATGGATTGTTGAGCCATAGGGTTCATCCATGTTGTATGGCTTGTCCTTTTTTACTGCTGAGGTATTTTATTGCTATAGATATGCCACAATTTGTCTATTTGTTTATCAGTTGATGGATTGGGACTATTGGAAATAAAGCGTAGGAACACTTATTTTTTATGAACATATACTTTTATTACTATTTTTCGTAGATGTGGATTGTATGGAAATGAAATTGCTGGACCGCACAGTAGCATACATTTAACTTTGAAAGAAATTCTCAAAATATTTTCCGAAGTGGTTGTGCCATTTCCTACTACCACCAACAAAGTATGAGGATTTTAGTAGCTGCACATCCTTACCAACACTTACTATTGTCAGTTTTTGTGGTTTTAAAACATTTGAGTGAGTGTAAAATGATATTAATGTGGTTTTATTTGCATTTCCCTGAGTGACTAATTATGTGGAGTATCTTTTCATGTGCTTATCAGTCATTTATGCATATATATATTTGTAAATATTTGTTCAAATTTTTATCCATATTTTTACTGTATTCTTTGTCTTTTTTTATTTTTGGTTTATGCATAGTAGGAGTTCTCTTGCAAATCAAAATCCAATCTTTGTTTGATATTTGTATTGCAAGCCTGAGGCTTGACTTCTCATTTTTTTTCAGTAGTGTCTTTCAAAGAACAAAAGTTTTAAATTTTGATGAAGTCCAATACACCATTTTTAAAATGAGTTTTTGTGTATTTTATATTAGAAATATTTACCTACCTTGAGGTTGTAGAGATTTTATCCTATATTTTCCTCTAAAAGGTTTATAGTATTATCTTTTATGTTTATATTTATGATTCACTTTGAATTTATCTGTGGTCTGTGTATGCCAGAAGGTAAGAATTTATGTTTATTTTTCTTTGTATCATCTATCTGTTTACCTGTCTATTCCTTTAATAAATTACCTTGACATCTTGGTCAAATATCAACTAACTTACACATGTGGGCCTCTGTCTCTTTCATTCTGCTGGTTATTTGTCTGTATCCATGCAAGTACCTCATTCTCTTTATGACTATAACTTTATAGTAAGTCTTGAAATAAGGCAGTATAAGTCTTTCTTTTTCAAGATAGTTTTAGCCATCTTATCCTGTGTATTTCCATCTACAATTTGGACTCAGATTATTAATTTTTATAAAAAAGCCCATTGGCATTTTGATTTAGATTGATTTGTAAGTGCAGATTAATTTTCATAACATTGACATGTTACCAAAATCTTTCATTCCCTAGAATATACTCATTTAGATCTTATTTATTTATTTATTTTTATTTTTTGGAGACAGAGTCTTACTCAGTCACCCTGGGTAGAGTGCTGTGGTGTCATAGCTCACAGCAACCTCAAACTCTTAGGCTCAAGCAATCCTCTTGCCTCAGCCTCCCAAGTAGCTAGGAGTACAGGTCCCTGCCACAACATCTGGCTAGATTTTTTATTTTTAGTAGAAACAGGATCTCACTCTTGCTCAGGTAGGTCTTGGGGTCTTGCTCTTGCTCAGGCTGGTCTTATACTTCTGAGCTCAAGCAGTCAACCTACCTCAGCCTCCCAAAGTGCTGGGATTACAGGCATGAGCCACCATGTCCAGCTCTCATTTAGATTTAAAAAAATTTCTTTTCTAGTGTTTTATAGTTTTCCATGTGAAGGTATTGCATCTTTTAAAAATTACATTTACTGGCCTCTTTGCCTACATTGCCCTGGCAATGGAGGCCTATTCTCTGACTATGGAGAATGCATCCTGCTTCATAAACTTTCTCACTCTTTAAACCTTCCTCCTTTTCCTCAATAAACTTTGTTTCATGCTTGCCTTAAAAAAATTAAACTTACTTCTAAATATTCTTATGCTTGCAATATTTGCTAAATTTTATTTTAATTTTGTTAAATTATATGTTGTTGTTCTATAAAAACACAATTGATCTTTTTGTATATTGATACTGTGTCTTACAACTTTGCTAAATTCACTCATTAGGGACAGTTATATAAATTCCTTAGGATTTTCTACATGTTCAACCAAGTTGTCTGAAAATATTCACAGCCTTCTTTCTTTGAAATTTTAATGCTTTTTATATCCTGTTTTATTTCACAATCTAAGATCTCTTATCTAGAATAAAAGTAGAGAGAGTGAACATCCTTGATGTTTTCTAAGGGGAAAGCATTAATTTTTCACCATTATATATGAATGGATGTTGATTTTTGCCATGATTTTTTTCAACATATTGAGATGATCATATAGTTTAAAAATTCTAGTACCGTAGTGAATAACACTGATTGCTGAATGAACTTTGCTTTAATAGGATATACTCCATGTATTGTGCTATCTTCTATTTTTTATGTTTTGTTGGATTTGATTTGCACCAGTATTGTTGAGGAATTTTATATGTATGATCTTATGGTATATTGGTTTTCTTGGAATGAATTTGCCAGTCTTTTTTTTTTTTGTTTTGTTTTGTTTTTTGTTTTTGCGCCACCGGTTGGGCCCAGTCTTTTTTTTTTTTTTTTTTTTTTTTAATATTAACCAGTTTTTGTATCAGCATTATTCTGAACTCATAAAATGAATTGAGAGTATTTATTCTATTTTCCGAAAAATTTGGTTTAAATTTAGTATTATTTCAGTATTTTAAAATGTTTGATAGAGTTCATCAGTGAAACCCATATGGGCCTTAAGTTGCTTTGTGAGAAGGTTTTAGATGACAACATCAATTTTTTTTTTTTTTTTTTTTTAGTAAATATGAGGCTATTAAGAGTTTATATTTCTTCTTGTTTGATTTTAGAAAGCAGTGTTTCCCAAAAAATGTGTACATTTTTGTCAAATTTAGTAACTGAGTATTATTCATAATATTATCCTTTTAGTGTTTGTGGGATGGTCTGGTAAAGTCTCTGTTTTTATTCCTGATATTGGAAATTTGTAGTTTGTCTCTCTCTATGAATCTTGTTAAGGCTTATTATTTTCATTAAAAATCTACAAAGGGTGAAGTGGTAGGAAATTTAGGGAAGGACCTGGAAACTCTAGAAAAGAACGTCTCATGCTTATGATCCCATCACTTCAGAAGGCTGAAGTGGGAGGATCCCTTGAGGCCAAGAGTTTGAGACCAGCCTGAGGAATACGGAGATATCTCACTTCTACAAAATTTATAAAATTTAGCCAGATGTGGTGGCACATGCCCATAGCCCACCTACTTGAAAGCTATGGCAGGAAGATGGCTGGAGTCTGAGAATTCAAGGCTGTGGTGAACTATGAGGGTGCTACCATATTCCAGCCTGTGAGGAATGACAAAGTGAGACCCCATCTCTAAAACAGTATACAAACAAGCAAAAAATACCAAAACCAAAAAAACAAACAAACCAAAAAAAAAAAAAAAAAATTCTAGGACTGACAAATATGATCACTAAAAAAAAAAAAATCACTGCATAGGATTAATAGCAGGTTGAACACAACAGAAAACAGGATCAATTTGGAGACAGATAAATAAAAGCTATTTAAACCACAAAGAGAAAACAAATATTTAAAAAAATAAAACTTTAATAACCTACGGAAAATCATCAAGTAATCTCTCATATGTAAAATGGAACCTTAAAAAGGCAGGAGAGAATGGTCATAAAAATATTTTAAAAATACTGATCACCCAATTTTCCAAATTTGATCAAAAACTCAACCCAGATGCCAAAGAAGTCCAACAAGTCCCAAACGAGAGTAAAAAAGATAATCCTAACCTCAGCATATAATGACCACACTGCTGAAAATGAAAGAAACAAAAAAATCTGAAAATCAGTCAGAGAGAAAAAGATGTTATGTCCTGGAGAACATGACTGGTGTCATCTCTGCCTTTGTGGAGCTTACATTCTAACAGGGGAGCACCAGCAATAACAGTCGACACTGTGTGGAAGTAAATTATTAAGTGTGTTGAAAGGTGATAAATGCTGTGGGAAAAAGAGGATGTGGAGCAGGGCGAGTAGATTACCAATGCCAGGGGCCATCAACCCATGAATGGATTAACAAACCATGGTATGTGTATTCAACCAGAAGAAAAGACGGAGACTTTACATCTTTTATGTTTACCTGGATGGTGATACTTCTTAGTAAAATATTCCAAGAATGGAAAAAAATGTGTCCAGTGTACTCAATATCAATATGTAAACAACTACAATACAATACCAATCTGTAAACAACTACACGCCCATAAGAAGGACAAAACACAAAGTGAGAGAGGAGAGGGGAGGGTGAGGAGGGGAGAGATTGGCGGGATCTCACCTAATGTGTGATGTGAGGGTGTTAAGCACGCCCACTGGGTGAAGAGCTCAACTGCAACTTGAACTTTACCTTAGAATTGAAAAAAATGTAACCTAAACATTTGTACCCTCATATTGATTTGAAAAAAAAAAAAAAAAGAACCAGGGGCCAGTGTGTTGCAGGGCTATCTAATGTGGCCAAAATAGGCCTCACTGCAGGTGGTTTGAACAAAGCCTGGATGTAAAGGGGGCAGTTGGTCATGCAGACATCTGGGAGAAAGTATCCATGTCAGAGGAAGCAGCTGAGCAAATACCCTAGGGCGGGAGCAGCGGGCTAGGGGTGTGGTGTTAGTGAGAGTGCTGTGGTCTGACCATGCCTGTGTCCCACTGCTCCCAATTCGTATGTTGAAACATTGAACCCCAATGGAATGGTGTTAAGATGTGGGGCCTTTAGGAGATACTGGGTCATGAATTAGTTCCCATCAAGAGGCCTGGAGGAGCTTGGTGGCCCTTTTTTATGTGTTTCCATCCTGCACTTCCACCTAGATGACACCTTCTATGAGGAACGGGCCTTCACCAGATACTGAATCTACTAGTGCCTTGATCTTGGGCTTCCTAGCTTTCAGAACAGCGAGAAATAGATGTCTATCATTTGTAAGTTATTCAGTCTAAGGTGTTTTGTTACAGGGGCCTAACTGGACTGAGACAGTAGCAGGAAAGGAGGTCACTGTCACTGCACATCTCTACTATGTCCCTGTGCACTACTTACCAATGTTGCCCTCTGGACTGTTTTTTTGTAAGGACATTGAATGAATATGTCTCTCTTTTAGTATACAGGGAATTGTAGGACAAAGATTGTTTATTTTATTTTATTTTTTTTTGTATAGTTAGTGTCCTTAAATACACACTATACATAAACCGGATGGTGCTGCTGAATAAATCCATGAATTTACAAAGGCCCCTCAGCAGTTCTCCTGTTCATGTTCTGTGTGGAGACAAAGCAGTCGCTCCCTGTTCTGTTGTCTGCTTGCTGGGTCTACCTGGATGGTCAACTGTGTCATGTCAGGACTATAAAATTCTTGTTCACTGACACTTTCCAGAGTCTGTCAAGGTGACTGACACGTGGAGGTAGGTACTCAATGAATGGATACAAGTGAGTGACTGAAGCCACAATTTCCTGGCCAATGAGTCATGTATATATGTATCTATATAATATGTATATGTGAATTTTTTTAAAAAGCCAATTTCAAAAGTTAAATGGACTTTATCTTCCATTAACTGAGAGTACATTAGCAGAGGCGTGTCCCCATTCTGTTGAGGCCTCCAGACACTTTACTACCGCCATGCCTATACTGTTACCACCTTAACAACCACAGCTCCAGAGTAATGATGTGTGGGTTAGGGGCTGTGAATACCCACCCCCACCTTGTATGCCCACACACCGGGGGATTATAGCATAAATGGTGTCAATGGTGTAGTCATTATTTCATCATAGTACAACATTCCTTATAAGGACTGAGGTGTATTTATCGCCATGTGAGATAGACCTTTGCCCTGAGAAACAGTATTAGTGTCCAGAGTCTATTGATTTTCTTCCTTTCTACATTGTTTGTAATTTCCAAGATGGCATATTTACGAACACTGAATATTACATTGGGAATTGTATTTTTTCATCTATATTATATTGCTTGGGAGAATTGCCATAAATTTTGAGTTTGTGCATCTAAAACATATTGCAAATAAAATGTAAGCTGTTCTCATGCAACTTTAATATACATATATTGCAATGGCCATGAATTAGCCAATAGCGCATTGGAAAGTTCTGGGGGATAATTCACCTGCAAGATCAATAGTAGAGAAGGAGGCACCTCCTAGTCCAATTTAACAGCAAAGCAATGATTTTACAGTGACCTCGACAGGGCTTCCAGAGTAAATAATTACTATTTCCATCACTGCTTAAGATAGCTTGTTAGGTACAAAATATGTGGGTACTTGACATCATGAATTACTTATTTTGGGGGACAGTGTTAGGAGGAGAGGATAATTTCTTATAAAAAAGGTGGAGAAGGCAGGAAGAAGTATTCAGTTCTGAAGATGCTGCTGGTAATACAGACAGCCCCTAACTTATGATGACATGACTTATGAATTAGGCTAATGTTGGGTGATCCAAGCACGTTCGAGGTAGGCCAGACTAAGCTTCTGAAGTTCGGTAGGTTAGGCATGTTCAATGCATTTTTAACTTTGGATGTTTTCAGTTCATAGTGGATTTATAGGGATATAACTACAGCATAAAGTTGAGGAGCATCTGTACACAGAGAACAGAAGCTTCCAGCTATAGACTGTGGGAAAAGCAGTGGCCACAAAGTAATTACATTACTGGAACAAAGAAGTGTTAATGAAATGAGACCTTGTAAAACTAGTTAGAGCACCATTAAAAAAGTGAGTTTTGAAAACCCAGGCAAAGGGCAATGAGATAATGAAAGTATAACCAGCTGTACCAAACATACAGAGGTCCTTTGGGTCTTGAGAAATGCATTAGAGGTTGAACTCATCTGGAAGATGGGGAAAGAGCCTGGAGGATCTCTCTGTTTCTAGACTGGAAGGCAAAAATGCCCCACTTTCTCAATTTTCAGGAGCCATGAAATTCCTATATTCTGCCACTTCTATTTTAGTGATTTTTTACAGGATTTAAAAAGTTTTTCTAGTTGATATAATTTATTTCATTTCAGCAGTTGTCTTTGTTTGACATACATCTCAGTACTTTTAGAAACATCCTTTTTATTTTTTTTAGAAACATCCTTTTTATTTGTTTCCTTTCTACCCATCTCTTGTGCTAGTTTTTCCTTCCTCTGCACGCTTATAATGTATGGATGTCCCCCCAGGTTCGTTTCCATCTTGTTTTTGATTATATATTTGTTTTGTTTTGTTTGTCTTGTTTTGATTATATATATTTTTTCCCTTGGAATGCCTCATTCAATCTTTTGGCTTTGAATGACAGTCTGTCTTGGTAACTTTCAAAACCACAGTTAACAGTTCTGATTTTTCCCGTTAGTAAAGCCAAATTTCCAACTGCCTGTTAGTGCGTCACATTTAGATGTTTGTCTGCTTCTTATAACTTAGTTTTGTTGTAATTCTTTCCCAAACCAATTCATCCTTTTGGGATATCCGTCTACTTTCGAGCACCACTATTTTATTCAGCCTTTCACCTTGCCTAGTATCTCCAGATAATTTCCTCAAACGTCCTTCTCTCTAGTACCCCATATTGTTGACTCTATTCACCATGTCACTTGCATTGTACCACCTGTTCCCTCAATTCCCTCTGCTGCTTTCCTAATTTGTACTTCTTGAAAGCCTGGTGACATAGTCAAAGAGTTTCCTTATAGCCTTCCGTTGATTCACTGATTCATTAATTCAGTAAATCTTTATTGAAAGACTATTGTGTACCAGGTACTATTCTAGGCACTTGAGATTTAGCTGTCAACAGGACAGACAAAACCTCTCTGATTAAAGAGCTTATGCTATCGTGGATGGGTGAAGGAATAAAACAGACAAGGGTATTCATAATGTGTTAGAAAGTGGTGAGGAATAGGGAGAAGAAGAAAGCAAGGCAAGGTGGAGGAGTGCTGGGGACGAGGTTGCTAATTTAATTGTATTCACTGAAAACATTATTGAGGAGGTAGATTTTCAGCAGAGACCTGAAAGGAAGTGAGGAAATAAATCATGCTTGTGTTGGGGACAGTAGCAGAGGTGAAAGTTGGCTTGGCATGCTCATTGTTCAGCTCCTCCTTCCTAAGCAGACTGGCCAAGTTGTCTGCAGTAGAGCAAAGGAGAAGTGAGAAAAAGGGCTTGTGTATTTGTTCTGAGAAAGGTAGGACACTACTTTATTTATCAAATGGTCATGTAACACCAGACCCCCATATACGTGTTATATAAATACAAACTCATTTAAACCTCATAACAGACCTAGGAGGTAGGTGTCTGTTATCATCGTCATTTTACAAATGAGAAAACTGAGACATGAGGCACAATTGAGGAAGCTGGGTTTGACCTCCCAATGCCTACTCTCTGCATCTATGCTCTTAGCTACTACATTGTGTTATTGGAGGGATTTAAAGGATGTGAGATGATTAAAAAAAAACCAACTCTGAATGATTTGTGAACAATAAATTGTAAGCCACAAAGGTAGAGGCAAGTGGACCATCAGAGTATTATTTTAATAATTAATGCAAATGCCAGTAGCTTGGGCTAGGGTTATAAATAGACATTGGGGAGGAGCTTATTTGGGATAGACTTTGAAGGTAGAGCTGATTGGACCTTTTTTTTTTTTATTTTGAGAAAATACTTTTGTTACATGGATACTTTTTACAATGCTTAAGTCACAGCTTTTAGTGTGCCAATCACATGAATGTTGTTCATACCTGATAGGGAGGTTTTTACTCCTCCCTTCCTCCATCCCTTCTCCTTTCTTGATTTACAACATCCTTTGCATCACTTTGTGCCTCTGTGTACCCATCAGTCAGCTCCCAGTTACTACAGTGGCTTCCAATTTCATCCAAGTTGCTGCAAAAGACATAATTTTATTCCTTTTCATAGCTTAGTAGTACTCTATGACACGTGTGTGTATGTGTGGTGCAGTATACACACCCATCCCCACACTTTTTTAATGCACTCACGAATGAGTGGCCTCTGAGGTTTATTCTACATCTTTGTAATTGTAAATTGTGCTGGAGTAAACATTTGAGTGCAAGTGTCTTTTTGATAAAATGACTTCTTTTCTTTTGAGTAGATAACCAGTAGTGGGGTTGCTGGATTGAATGATGTTGACATTTATTTCTCTGAGATCTCCATACTATTTTCCACAGAGGTTGTGCTAATTTGCAATCCCACCAAAAGTATATAAATGTTCTTTTCTCTTTGCATCCATGCCAGCATCTGCTGTTGTTGGACATTTTAATAATGGCCATTCTGACTGGGGTAAAGTGGTTGTAATATGCATTTCCCTCATGAGTAGTGATGTTGAACATTTTTTCATGTTTATTATCCATTTGTCTATCTTCTTATGAAAAACTTCCATTCATGTTTTCTGCCCACTTTTTTTTTTTTTGTCTCCTTTATTCTTAACCTTTATTCCAGTAATTCTGCCCACTTTTAATGGGGTTGTTTCTTTCTGGCTGATTTTTTTTTTTAGTTCTTGGTAGATTCTTGATATTAGCTCTTGATGGGATGTATAGTTTGTGACTATTTTTTCCCATTTTATAGTTTGTCTGTTTACTCTGTTGATTATTTCCTTTGCTGTGCAGAAGCTTTTAAAATTAAACAAATCTCATTTAATTGTGTCTATTTACTCTGTTGATTATTTCCTTTGCTGCACATAGCTTTTTAAATTAATCAAATCCCATTTAATTATTCTTTTGTTGCATTTGCCTTTGGGGTCTTAGTTATAAATTCTTTGCCTAGACCAATGTCTAGAAGAGTTTTCCTATTTTTTTTCCTAGAATTTTTATAGTTTCATGCCTTACATTTAAGACTTTTATCCATCTTGAATTGATTTTTATATATGGTGAGAGACAGGGGTCCTGATTCATACTTCTGCATGAGACTATGCAGTTTTCCCAGCACCATTATTGAATAGGGCTTCATTTGCCTACTGTGTATTTTCATCTGCTTTGTCAAAGATTGGCTGGTTGTAGGTGAATCAACCCACATGTCTTGGTTCTCCATTGTGTTCCACTGGTCTGTATCTCCAACTTTTAGAGTAGTACCATGCTGTTTTGGTTACTGTATCCTTGTAGTATAATTTGAAGTCTGGTAATGTGATGCCTTCATATTTGTTCCTTTTGTTGAAAATTGCTTTGGCTGTTTGGGCTCTTCTAAAGTTAGTGTAGAATTATTGATATTTATTCTTTTTTTTTTTTTTTTTAGAGACAGAATCTCACTTTGTCATCCTCAGTAGAGTGCCATGGAGTCACAGCTTACAGCAACTTCCAGCTCTTGGGCTTAGGTGATTCTCTTGTCTCAGCCTCCTGAGACAACACTGGGCTATTTTTTTGTTGCAGTTTGAACCCACCACCCTCAGTATATGGGGCTGGTACCCTATGATATTTATTCTTAATCTGTAAAATATGATGTTGATATTTTGATGGGGATGGCATGGAAATTCTGTAAATCACTTTGGACAGTATGGACAGTTTTACAATGTTGATTCTACCAATCCACAAGCATGGAATGTTTTTCTGTTTGTGTCATCTGTGATTTCTTTCCTTAGTATTTCATAGTTCTCATGTAGAGATCTTTCACCTCCTTCATTAGTTATATACCTCAGTATTTTATTTTCTTTGTAGCTATTGTGAATGGTTTTGAGTCCTTTATTTGACTCTCTGTTTGACTGTTAGTAGCATGTAGAAATGCTACTGATCTGTGTACATTGATTTTGAAACCTGAGTCTTTGCTGAATTTATTTATCAGTTCTAGGAGTCTTTGGGTGGCATCTTTAGAGTTTTATCAATGTAAGATCACATTAATGGTATACAAGGACAGTTTAACATTATGTTTTTCTGTTTGGATGTCTTTATTTTTTTCTGTTGCTTGATTGTTCTGGCTAGGACTTTCACTACTATGTTGAACAGAAGTAGTGACAGGAGACGTCCTTGTCTTGTTCCAGTTCTTAAGGGGAATGTTTTAAACTCCTCCTTATTTAGTATGATGTAGATTGTGGGTTTGTGATATATGACTTTTATAATTTTGAGATGTGTACCATCTATGCCTGCTTTGTTGAGAGTTTTTAATCATGAAAAGTTGTTGAATTTTATGAAATTCTTTTTGTGTGTATATGTATGGAGATAATCATATGGTCTTTTTATTTTACTTCTGTTTATGAGATGAATCATGTTTATTGATTTTCATATGTTGAATCATCCTTGCAAGTTGAGATGAAACCAATTTGATAATGGTTAATTATTATTATTTTTTTTGATGTACTGTTGAATTTAGTTTGCTAGTATTTCCTTAAGGATTTTTGCATCTATATTCATAAAGGATATTGGTCTATAGCTTTCTTTTCTGGTGTCTTTTTCAAGGTGATAATGACTTTATAGAATTAGCAAGGGAGGATTTTCTCCTCCTTGATATTATGGAGGATAGATACCAATTCTTCTTTTTGGGTCTAGTAGAATTCAGCTGTGAATCTATCTTGTCCAGGACTTCTATTATTACTTCAATATCAGTACTGATTATTGGTCTGTTCAGGATTTTTATTTCTTCCTTGTCAAGTCTTCAGAGGCTGAGTATTTCTAGGAATTTTCCCATTTCCTCTACATTTTCTAATTTATGTGCATCAAATTTTTGTAGTATTCATGGATGATATTTTTCATTTCGGTGGTATCAGTTGTAATAATCACTGTTTAATTTCTTTTCCTTTTTTTTAGGAACAGAACCTCACTCTGTTAACCCTGCTAGAATGCAGTTTCATCATCATAGCTCAGTTAAACCTCAAACTCCTAGGCTAAAATGATCCTCTTGCCTCAGACTCCTAAGTAGCTGGGACTACAGGTGAGTACTGCCATACATGGCTGATTTTTTCTATTTTTGGTAAGCCCAAGGTCTTGCTCTTGCTGAGGTTGGTCTAAAACTTCTGACCTCAGGTGATCCTCCTGCCTTGGATTCCCAGAGTGCTGGGATTATAAGCATGAGCCATACATTTAGCCTTTTTTCATTTCTGATTAAGCTTATTTGGGTCTTTCAATTTCCATATTAATTTTATCATTCATCTATAGATTGACTTTGTGTTGAATGGAATTTTTCTCTTGGAATTGATTTTTAGTTTTATTCCATTGTGGTCTGAGAAGATAATATGATATCATTTTGATTTTTTAAAATTTTCTGAGAAATATTATGTGGTCTAAGGTATGATTAATCTTGGGGAATATCCCATGTGTGAATAAGACGATGGTATATTCAGTAGTTTTTAAGTAGAATGTTCTGTAAATGTCTGTTAGGTCCATTTATTCTAGATACCCATTTAAGTCCAGTGTTTCTTTATTAATTTTCTGCTTTGATGATCTGTCCTGTTCTGTCAGTGGGGTTTTGAAGTCCTGGCAATTACCTCATGTGTTGGGTGCATATATATTTAGAATTATTATTTCTCCTACTTGAATTTCTCCCTTTATTATTATATATAATGGCCATCATTTTCTTCTTCTTTTTCAACCATTGTTGATGAAAGCCAGTATTATCTGAAATGAGAATTGCTACACCTGTTCTTTTTGGTTTCTATTTGTGTGGAATATTTCTTTTTCATCCCTTCATCGTGAGTCTGTTGAGTCCTTGTGGGTTAGGTGTGTTTCCTGTAAATATTTGGATTGTGTATTTTCATCCATTCAGTCACTCTGTGTCTTTTAAGTAGGGTCTGTGTCTTTTAATCAGGCTGTTCATGTTCAGTATTAGTATTGCTATGCAAGACACAGTATTTTTCATAATACTGGGTGTTACCTTATTGTCTTGGTTTACCTCTTGTGCTGTTGTTTTGCAAGAGCCATGAGCTTTAACTTTACCCACTTTTACCTTGGTGGGTATCTAGGGTGCTGTTCCACGTATAATGTAGTTTTGAATATTTCCTATAGGGCAGGTCTAATTGTGACAAATTCTCTTAGTGTTTGCTTGTCTGGAAAAAAAGTCTTCATTTGTCTATCAGTTATGAAACTTAGTTTTGTAGGATACAAAATCCTTGGCTGGCATTTGTGCTGTTTAAGAAAGCTAAAAATGGAGGCCCCAATTCATTCCAGCTTATAAGGTCTCTACTGAGATGTCTGCTGTCAGCTGATGGGTTTTCCTTTGTAAGTTAGTTGCTGCTTTCATCATTAACTTGAAGAATTTTCTTTTTCATTTTCATTTTCCAAGTTAATGACTATGTGTCTTGGAGTGTCCTGTTTGTTATGAATCTTCTCAGTGTTTGATGATTACCTTCTATCTGGATCTGGAGTCTGAATCTCTGACAATACCAGGGATGTTTTCCCATTAATTCCCTAGAATATATTTTCCATGATCTTTGCTTTTTTCCTTCTTCCCTCTCCATAATTCATACATTAGTTTGCTTCATGTAGTCCCATATTTTTCTGGGTGATTTTTCATTCCTCTTATTCTGTTTTCTGCATCTTTGATTGACTGGCTTAGTTTGAGAGCCTTGTCTTCAAGGCCTGAGATTCTTTCTTCACTTGAGTTTAGTTTGTTGAAGTTTTCTGCTATATTTTGAAATTCTCTAAATGACTCTTTCGTGGGTTTAAGTTCTATTATAGCCTTTCTTATGGTGTCTAGCTTTTTAATGAATGTTTATTTATTTTTCATTAATGTCCTTAAATCTTTTTTTTGCTTCTTAGTGCATGCTTTCAACTTCCTCTTCAATTTTGTTTATTTTATTTGCCATCAATATTCTGAATTCCATTTCTAAATTTTTTGACAATTTCCTTTTGGTTGCAGTCCATTGTTGTAGATCCATTTTGATCCCCTTGGAGGATGTGTAGCTGTTTTGTTTTTTCATGTACTCAGAATTCTTTTGCTAGTTTCTTTTTATCTGAATCCTCTCTCTCAGTTCAGAGTTGATAGGTTTGCAATGCACCCATTCTTTCCTGGGAGCTCTCCTACTTAGTGAGATGAAGGAGAGGTCCCTAGCTCTTGTGTCTTACTTTGGAAGGTTGACCTAGCAGGGGAGGGGCAGGTGCACTGAGGCCCTGTAGTGCAGCTATTCTTTTGGTCCTGTACTCTCTGATTGTCACAGTTCAAGCTAGTCCTGGATGATATTTGAGCAGAGAGGTGAGTTGTTACCCAGGCTGCTGTTGGAATCTTGAGTTGGAGGGTGGGTGAGATTTGAGATTTTCTCCATGGAGGTTGGGGATTGCTCTGCTCAGGTCTCCTCACAGAGGTGACAATGGCAGCTGGGTGAAGCTATCTTCCCCACAGAGTCCCAGGGTCCTGCAACAGGGGAGGAACCCTAGGGGAGGTGTGTCGAGCCCAGGGGTGGTGGTTAAGCCTGAGGGGTGTAGTCTTAGGGCAGCACTAGAGCCTCAGCCTCAGGGGTAGAGCTGTGCGCCCAGTGGCAGTGGTGGAGTCAGGGGCCTGAGAGAGTGGAGCTTTTGAACTGGAGCTGTGGCCTCAACATAAGGGAGGAGCTGCATGGACAGAGCCACAGAATTGGACAGGGTCACAGAATTGAACTGCAGTGTAGGAACCATGAAGGTGGAGACACTCTGGCTAGATGGCAGCATGTAGCTTGTGAAAGTGGGGTTTTGGGCCCTCCCGCCCAGATCCCATGGAAGCAGTCCCCATAAGGCTCCTGAAGTGGCATCTGTGGCTCCCTTTCTGCTCAAATCCCTTGTTGCAGGGGAGGGGTTCTTGGTTCCCAGTCACAGGCCACAGCATCAGACAGCATCCACTCTGCCCCCACCTTCTCTTGAGACAGAGTATCACTTTGTCACCCTTGGTAGAGTGCCATGGCGTCACAGCTCACAGCAACTGCCAACTCTTGAGCTTAAGTGATTCTCTTGCCTCAGCTTCCCAAGTAGATGGGACTACAGGCTCCCACCACAAAGCCTGGCTACTTTTTGGTTGTAGTTATCATTGTTGTTTGGCAGGCCCAGGCTAGGTTCTTACCGGCCAGCTCCAGTGTATGTGGTTGGTACCCTAGCTGCTGAGCTACAGGCACAAAGCCAGTCAAAACTTTTTTTTTTTTTTTTTTTTTAAATCTCTTATGGCTTTGGCTCTAAACCTCAGGTAGAATTTATGATATAGCAAGTACTCAAAGCTAAGTTAAGTCCCATGGAGACTGCCTGCTACCCTCACAAAGTTGGTCTTGGAGACCTAAAACCAACATAAGCCAAGGCCACATAAGGGAAGAATATATTTCCACTGGAAACTGTAGCATAGTTTAGATGGTTACCCATCTTCAAGATTTTCTGGGAATGAGGGCAGAGGTGGCAGAAAAACAGAAAAAAGCAGAGCTATTTTGTCTTGTTCAGCAAGAACATGGAGAGAGAAAGAAAGAGAAGAGAGGGAGAGAAAGAAAAGAAGTTTTTGAAAGGAGAAGTAGTAATAGTAATAGTCAGTATTTACTGAGAATATTATGTTCTCAATCTTTATGTATTAACTCTTTTAATACTTGATTAATTTTTCTGTTTAAAGTTTTTTATTAATCTTTTAGTACTGTGAGGTAAATACTATTAATATTATTAATCTTATTTTGTCTATAAGGAAACTGTGGCACAAAATAATTATCATAAGTTGCTTGTCCAAGCTCTTCCAACAAACCAATATCAGAGAACATGGGAAAAGATGGAGATGAATCTTGACACTTGTTCTGAAATTACTCTCCATTGGCGATGGATTGGAAAGGAGAATGAGCTACACAATTAAGAATGTTCTTTTATAGAATGTAACTTTTAAGAAAATCAAGAGAAGAAGAATGCAGTTCAATTTAACACATTTTTGGGGAGAGTTTTCTGTGTGCAAGGGACGGTGCAAGGTGTTGAAAATATAAAAAAAAGACTAAAACATTATCCTTGTCATAGAAATCTGGTAGGCAAGACACATGTATGAAGAGGTCATCTCTGAAGAGAGCAGAGGGTGTAATTGGAATATGGGGTACAGAAGCCTACCTAGGGGTTCAGGAAAGCCTTCCAATAAGTAATTTTAACTGAGCCAAGTGGTGAAAGGTAAAGAAGAGTCACTCAGATAAAGGAAGAGGGCAGGGCATTCTAGGAAGAGGAAACAAATGTAATAAAGCTATGGTCCAGAATTGTGTCTATTTTAAATGATCTACATATGGTTTTATAAAATCTCAAAGGGAGATAAAGGGAGAGGAGGCTAAAGAAATAAATGAGGCTCATATTTTAAAGATTTGTTCATGTTGTGCTAAAGACTTAGGCGAAGGGCAGGCCCTGTGAATATTAAAACATATGCCAAAGGCTAATCAAAATAGCACGGTAGCCTGGAGTGGAAATCAATGCAACAGAGAGACCACTGAGATCAATGCATCATCTGTAGAAATTCAGGTTATCATGAAGATGGTATTTCAAACCCATGAGAGAAAGCATAACCTACATAATATGTAGTGTTAGGAAAATCAATTATCCATAAAAATAAACTTCTGGTGATTTAAGCAGCTGAATATAAAAGAAATTTTAAAGCATTTGGTGATTATCTTGGAGCACAGTTTTATAAAATTGGAGTTAGAAAAGACCTTCTTAAAGAAGACATAAATACCAGAAACCATAAAAGAAAATGTTTGATAGTTAACATCTCATAAAAAGTAAAAGTCATCTCTGCTCAATGAAAAGAATGATAAAGTTAAAAGATGAGTAACATGCTGAGAAATCTCCTTGTAGCATATTTAATGATGACTGGTTATTATGGAGAATGTACTATGTATATACAGCTTCTATAAATCATTCAAAAATAGAAACATGAGTAGAGGTTATGAATAGGAAATTTATAGGAAATACCAAGGGTCAATAAAAAGATGCTCATGAAAAGATGCTCATCAATACTAAATTAGGTAAATACCAATAAAATATAAAAGAAAATTTGGGGGGAGAATATTGAGAAACGGCCACTTTCATACATGGTTGGAGGTAGTGTAAATTAGCACAGTCTTTTTGCAAGGCAATTTGGTGTTTGATCTATCCAAATAAATAATGTACTCTGGTGGACATGGATATCAACTGTATGTGATATAGACACAGACCTGCAGCTTCAGAGGAGAGGCATATGACTTAAGCCAGGATATTCTATGTCTCTAGCCACAATGACGTTGTCGGAGCGAACATATAATCTAGGTAATCTAATCAGGGAATCTCAGACCTTTTCCTTAAAATTTAGGGTCAAAGTTCTCTCTCTTTTCTTGCTGGATGTAGATGGGAAAATATTTGCCCCAGGAAGCCATTGGCAGCTAATTGGGATCCTGGGATCCAGGAAGTGGATTTTTTTTAAATTTCAAATTAATATGAGGGTTCTAAGGTAAAGTTGTAGTTGAGCATTCACCCAGGGGTTGTCCTGAACACCCTCAAATTGTGCATATTAGGTGAGATCCCTCCAGTTGCCCTCCCTTCCCCCTCCTTCCCTCTGTTTCTCTCTCCCTCCTCTCCCCTCCTACCAGAATTTTATTTTTATGGATAACTGAAAATATACATATATTTTGTTATATCTTTTGTGTGGGTATGTAGTTATTTATATATTGGCTTCATGTTAGTATTAAGTACATTGAATACTTTTTTCTATTCTTGAGATATTATACTAAGAAGAATGTGTTTCAGCTCCATCCAGACAAACACAAAAGATGTAAATTATCTTTAGGAGGAGGTGAATATTAGGGAACATAGAAAGATCAACTCTTCTCTAAAGCAGTTCCTCCCCAGAGTTTGAGTCAAACTAGTCTCTAATTTCTCTCTTTGCTTTCTGGACTGAGTTTTCTATCACTTGTAGGTCATAGATTCCTAACTGAGATAGTCACGTATGCTTTCACTGAGTAATTTAATTGCTGTGACTCTACTGTTAGGAAATACTTGGACATGTGTATAAGAAAATTTATTACAGCATTGTTTGTAATAAGTAAAAAATTAGAAACCATCTAAATATCTACTAATTGAAGATACACTCAATAAATGATCATAGATCCATATATGGGACATATACAGCCATTAAGCAGAATGAGGTAGACCTTTGTTTACTTTTGATTTGCACATGTTATAAGTGTATATAGGAACATGTGTATGGATCTAAGTAGACAGGGGACTGAATGGGAGCTCTCCAAATAGTCTCCTTAGTTACCTCAAGGAAGAGGAATGAGAGTTGAAGGAGAACTTTCATCATTTACTCTGTGTGGTCTGTATTATATCTTAAAAATATATGTATTTATAATTACTTGGGTATATATATTATATATATATTTTAAAAATAAAATACTATGTGCATGTAAAGAGGTTATGCCTTTATCCTCTAGCCTAGTGATTCTAAACTTAACAATCCTCTGTGGTGTTTCTTAAAATGAGCTTTCCTGGGGCTTCCCCTCAATTGAACTGGTGGAATGGAATCTAAATAGCATGGTTGAATTTTCAAAGCTCAACTTAGATTCTATGCTGAATGGAGTAGGGTTTTTAGTGGTACAGAACCAAGTTGGGAGACACATTTAGGAGGCTACTGTAATAGTTTAGGTGAAAACTGAGAGCTTGGACAGAGATAATACTAGTGGGACAATGAGATAATCCAGCTGAAGAACTTGGAACATTGTCTGGCACATAAAAGGTGTTTAGTAAAATAAAATAAAATGGTAGCATCCACCATCATCAACACCACCATGATTACTATTCTTGCTACTGCTATGAAGAATTCTAAAAACATTGAAAAATAAAAATCAGCAAGTAAGAACATAGAAGCCCAAAGGAAGTGCAGAAAGAGGGATGGAGAGAGAGGGGTGGGGACTTGGTGTGTGCCACACCTTTTTGGGGCAAGACATAATTGCAAGAGGGACTTTGCCTAAAAAATGAAATCAGTGTAACCTGGTTTATTGTACCCTCAATGAATCCCCAACAATAAAAAAAAAAAAGAACACAGGAGCCCTTTAATAAAATATTAAGTGGACTTGGTTAATACATACATACTAATATCAATATTAATATTTTTATGTTTTATATCTCTGTGTATATTTGTAAAAAAAATCTATAACATTAAATGCTCATAAACCAGTGTTAAATATTGACAAAGATGGCTGGGCATGGTGGCTCACGTCTTTAATCCTAACACTCTGGGAGGCTAAGGCAGAGGATCCCTTGGGCTCAGGAATTTGGGACCAGCCTGAGCAAGAGCAAGACCCTGTCTTTTCTAAAAATAGAAAAATTAGCCTGGCATGGTGGTGGTTTCCTATAGTCCCAACTATTCAGGAGGCTGAGGCAAGAGAATCTCTTGAGCCCAAGTTGAGGTTGCTGTGAGTTATGACACCACAGAACTCTACTTAGGGTGACAGAGTGAGACTCTGTCTAAAAAAAAGGAAGGAAGGAAGGAAGGAAGGAAGGAAGGAAGGAAGGAAGGAAGGAAGGAAGGAAATACACATAAGAAACCATATGGAGTTTCTCCCAGGAATGCCAAAAGCAGATCAATATGAGAAGAAAAAGTTTGACAAATTCAACATCCATTCTTGATAAAAACAAAAACAAAAACAAAAACAAAAAACACTAAAAAATGGAAATAAAATAGAAAATCTAAAACTAGATCCAACTACAGAAATGCCAATAATATATGTTAAAGGTGACGATCTCAGATGAGAGGGGCATAATAAATGGTATTGAGGCCAGTGGAGGAGTTGTATGTGAGTCTTTATTTGTAACTATTATTTAAACTTTACAGATATGCTTTATACATGTGCATATATCTATGTATGATATATTCACAATTAAGAACATACAATTGTGTTAATGCTGCTTCAGCAAGCTAAGGGGCTTTGGGCCATTACAAAAAATATATGAATATTTGAGCTTCATCTATGAATATATGAGCTTATTACCAAAAGCACAAGCAAATACTATAATTTGGAGAAAAAACACAAGAAATACAACAGAAAATGTTGAATTAGATTGCCTCTTCTGTGAATTGTCTGTTTATCTGCCTTATCTGAGTTATTTGTCTTCTACTGATTTTTAAGAAGTTCTTTATATAGTCTTTTTGCCTTTTTAATACACAGTAACTCTCTTTTCCTAGTTTGTGGTTTGATTTTTAAATTTTGTTTGTGTTTTCTTTTGTAGAACTTTTTCCTTTCTACACAAGCTGTTTTTCTTTCTCTACTTTCACACAATATTTTTGATACCAGATAGGTGGTAAATTTTCCCCCATACCAAGCAATTCTTCACTAATTGGAGGCCACCAATTGGACATCCTATAATTTAACTCAGTTCTTACACTCTCTACCTGGAGATTTCATAACCCACAAGGGCTCAGTCCCACAAGGCTCTCTCTTCTGACTTCAGATGCCAATTGCAAGTCAAGGTTGTCACTTACGCTTCTGACCATCTGGCTATAAATTGAAGGTTCTCTCAACCCCTCCTTGGGCTCAGTAATTTCCTGGAATGTCTCATAGAACTCAGGAAAACAGTTTATGTAGTAGATTACTAGTTTATTATAAAGAACACAACTCAGAAAGAGACAGATGGCAGCGATGCAGAGGTCAAGGTATAGAGGAATGGGTGTGGAGCTCCCATACCCTCTCCAGGTGCACCACTCTCAGCACCTTCACATGCTCATCGACCTGGAAACTCTCCAAACTCCATCCTTTGGGGGGTTTATGGAGGCTTCATTACATAGGCATGATCCACTCACTTTTTCACCTCCTGAGAGGTCAGAGGCTGGAGCTTCAAGTTCCAACCCTGTAATCACATGCTTGGTTTTCCTAGCAGCCAGAAGCTCCCAGTCATCCGCTATCTCATTAGAATGCAAAAATACACCTATCACTGTAGAGATGCCAAGATTTTCAGGAACTGTGTGCCTGGAACACACAGGGGTGGGGGAGCCTAAATACATATATCTTTTTATGTCATGATAGTCTTCTGTATGAGTCTTCTTTAACGAATTACTTTTTATTTTCTGTTTAAAATTTCATTCTTTTCTTCAACAGCACATAGGTATTGTACCATTTTTTAAATGCTTGAAATTTTTACATTTAACATTTGGATTTTAATTAGTTTGGAATTTACTTTGTATGTTGTGTGAAGAAAAGATACCTTTTAATTTTTAACATAAGGAAAGCCAATTGGCTAGGCGTAGTGGCTCATGCCTGTAATTCTAGCACTCTGGGAGGCCAAAGCCGAGGATCACTAGAGCTCAGGAGTTTGAGACCAGCCCGAGCAAGAGCGAGAGCAGCTAATTTTATATTTTTAGTCTTTACCAAAAATAAAGAATGAGCTGGGCCCTGTGGCTGGCGCCTATAGTCCCAGCTACTCTGGGGGCTGAGGCAGGAAGATCCCTTGGGCTCAGGAGTTTGAGGTTGCTGATTTGTGATGACACTGCACTCACTCTGGTGACAGAGTGAGATTCTGTCTCAAAAAATATTAAATAAATAAATAATTAAAAATAAAAAAAGAAAAGAAGATAAGAAAAGCCAGTTGTCCCAGCATTACTTACTAAACAGTTTATGGTTGTCCTACTGAATTATATATCAAGTCACTATATGGATATCTACTTACTGAATCTTTTTATGATTCACTTTTCTGTTTGTTTATTCATGTGCCAATGATACACTGTTTTCACTGCTCTAATTTTTCAGTTTGATGGGGCAAATTCTCTTTTTCCCTTCTTCAAAAGTGTCTTTGCTATTTACCATCTTGTAATTTCCATTTTATTTTAAAAATTGTTTGTGAAATTCTAGAAAAAGTCTTCAGATTCTTATTAGAAATATATATGATTTAATTATTTGGGAAGAATCATCATTCTTAGTGATACCAAGTGTTCCTATCTAAGAATATTATGTATCTTGCATTTATTTACGTCTTTTAGAAAATGTTCCTAGTAACTGTTTACAATTTTCTTCATTAAACTATTCCACATACTTTGTTGGATTTGTTTCTACCTTACAGATTTATTTCTATTGCCAATGTGTATTTTAGTATGTCACTGGTATTTACAAATGTCAATGACAATATAGTGGCCTTGTTTCCAGCAACCTCTATTGTAATTCTTACATATAACGTGTAGATTCTTTATTATTCTGTGTAATCATAATACTGTGAATAACAGCATCTTTATTCTTCAAAAAAAAAAAAAAAAAAAAAAGAAAGAAAGAAAAAGAGGCAAGACATGAATAGGCAACTCATAGCGGGGTAGATATGAACAGCTCCTAATTGTGTAAAGAAATTTTTGTCTTTACCATTAATCAGAGAAATTAAAGCCGCATAGGAATACTGGCTTACACTGACCTGCTTGGCAAAACTTTGGAAGTTGAAAAATGTCAAGAGTTGATGGAGAATGTGAGGAGACAAGTTTTCTGAGGGCAGAGACATTGTCAGTTTTTACATCCTTGAAACTGCAGGAAAATTGATTTTTTCAGTCATGGGTGACAATTTGTTTATACCTCCCAGTGTCTAGGGGCTTGGGTGGTGCCCCTATGTAGTGATTCTGAGCTTGGGGATGTGACTTGATTTGGACCCTGGGGAAAATAACAAATGTGATTCAATTAGAGATTGCCTTCCTTCCTTCCTTCCCTCTTTCCTTCCTTCCGTCCTTCCTTCCTTCCATCTTTTCTCTCTCTCTTTCTTTCTCTCTTTCTCTCTCTCTCTGTTTCCCTTCCCTTCTCCCTCCCCTCTCCTCTCCTCTCCTCTCCTCTCCTCTCCTCTCCTCTCCTCTCCTCTCCTCTCCTCTCCTCTACTCTCTCTCCTCTCCCTCCTCTCCTCTCCTCTCCTCTCCTCTCCTCTCCTCTCCTCTCTCTCCTCTCCTCTCCTCTATCTCCTCTCATCTCCTCTCCTATATCTCCTCTCCTCTCCTCTCCTCTCCTCTCCTCTCCTCTACTATAAACTAAGATCGTCGAGAAAC
>CAUYPK010010488.1:0-21753 GCA_963574355.1 Loris lydekkerianus
GAGAATACTTAGAGACCTAAAAATAGACCTGCCATTCGATCCTATAATTCCTTTACTAGGTTTATACCCAGAAGACCAAAAGTCAGAATATAACAAAGACATCTGTACCAGAATGTTTATTGCAGCCCAATTCATAATTGCTAAGTCATGGAAGAAGCCCATGTGCCCATTGACCCACGAATGGACTAGCAAATTGTGGTACATGTATACCATGGAATATTATGCAGCCTTAAAGAAAGATGGAGACTTTACCTCTTTCATGTTTACATGGATGGAGCTGGAAAATATTCTTCTTAGCAAAGTATCTCAGGAATGGAAGAAAAAGTATCCATTGTACTCAGCCCTACCATGAAGCTAATTTATAGCTTTCACATGAAGGCTATAACCCAACTATAGCACAAGAATATGGGGAAAGGGCCAAGGAAGGGGAATGGAGGGGGGAGGTTATGGTGAAGGGAGGGTAATGGGTGGGGCCACATCTACGGTGCATCTTAGAATGGGTACAGGTGAAACTTACTAAAGGCAGAATACAAATGCCTACATACAGCAACTAAGAAAATGCCATGAAGGCCACGCTGAACAGTTTGATGAGAATACTTCAGATTGTATATGAAAGCAGCACATTGTATCCCTTGATTGCACTAATGTACACAGCTATGATTGAACAATAAAAATAAATAAATTAAAAAAATAATAATCTTAATGAACTTCAAGGCAACACAGAGAAGAAATTCAGAGCCTATTAGAGCAAGTTAATGAAGAGATTGAAATAATAAAAAGATATTGAACTAAAATCCTAGAGTTTAAGAATTCTGTTGACAAACTGAGAAGTGCTTCAGAGTCTCTCAACAGCAGGATTAGGCAAGAAGAATCAGGAATTATTAAGTTGAAGACAGGCTATTTGAAAACATGTAGTTAGAGAAGATAAAAATATAAATAGGAATGAGCCATATCTATGATATCAAGGAAATTTTTTCCAAGAGCAAATTTAAGAGTGATTGGTTTAAAGAGGAATTAGAGAGAGAGTGGTTGGGGTAGAAAATATATTCAAAGAAATGATAACAGAGAATTTTCTAACCCTAGAAAATGATATTGATAGTCAAGTAGAAGAAGGTCATAGAACACCCAGGAGATTTAACCCAAATAAGACTACCTCAGGGCTTTAAATAGTCAAGTTCCCAGAGGTTTGGGATAAAGAAAAGATTATAAGAAAGCAAGAAAAAAATATATAAAGGAGTTTCAGTATGGCTAGAAGCAGATTTCTCAGTGGAAACCTCACAGGCAAGGCAAGAGTGGCATGACATATTCAAAGTGCTAAAGGGAAAAAATCTTAACCTTAGCATATTATATACTGTAAAAATCCCTAAAACATGAAGAAGAAATAAAGACTTTCCCAGATAAAAGCTGAAGGATTTCATAAACACCAGATCTGTCCAACAAGAAATACTAAAAGGAGTTCTTTAATTTGAACTAAATGAAAGTTAATGAATACAAACAATTTTTTAGAGGTAGATCGTACGTATAAAAAGATATGGATGAAAACAAAAATCTAAAGAGTGGTGGGGAATGTAGTTAAAAACTAGTATTTCGACTAGATTTCTTTGCTTGTTTACTTCTTTGTAAGAGTTGTCATATGTTTAAACTACTTGGTTATAAAATGTTGCAAGCTCATGGTAAACTGAAATCAAAAAACTTAGATACAGAAAAAATAAACAGGAACAAATTAATACGCTACTCAAGAAAATCATTTTTAACAAAGGAAAGCAGAAGGAAGGGAGAATGACAAATGAACTTGAAAACACATGACCGCATGGCACAATAAGATCTTACCTATTAATAATAATGTTGAATGTATTAATAAATGGTCTAAACTCCCAATTGAAAGATACAGAGTGGCTAAGTGAATAAAAGAACTAGTGTCAACTAGACATTATCCTCAGGAAACCCACTTCACCTATAAAGACACACAGAGACGTAAAGAGATGGAAAAATATTCTATGCAAGTGCAAACAAAAAAGAGCAGGAGCAGCTACACCTCTATCAGATAAAATAGATTTCAAGGCAAAAACTATTAAATGAGATAAGAAAATCATTAAATGATGATACAAGTGCCAATATATCAAGAGGTGTACAACATTGAAGTAGCCAGATATCTAAAGCAAATATACATTATCAGAACTAGAGAGAGAGACTCCAATACAATACTCCTTTGAGACCTCGACACTCATTGTAAGTATTGGGCAGAAAAGCAACAAAGAAACATTGGACTTAATCTTTATAATAACCTAAATGGACAAATAGATGTTTATAGATTATTTCATCCAAAAGCTTCCACTCAGCTGAGATCATTTTCAAGGGTACAGCATATGTTAAACAACAAAACAAGCCTCAAAAAATTAAGAAAAAAAGACATAATACCAAAACTTTACTCCATTTACTAATGGAATAAAGAAGAAATTTGCCAATGGAAAAAAAAGGAAATAATACCAAAATTTTACTCCATTTACTAATGAAATAAATCAAAAACAAAAGGAATATTGGAAACTATACAAACACATGGATATTAAACAATATACTTCTCAATAACTAGTAGGTTAACGAAGACATTAAGAAGAAAATTTTAAAAATTATTGAAACAAGTGAAAACACAACATATCAAAACCTAAGGCATACAGTAAAAACAGAAAACTTTATGGCAATAAGTACCTATCTCAAAAAAGCAGAAAGTCTTCAGATAAACAGACTAATGATATGCAAGGAAGAGAAAACTAAATCCAAAAATAGAAGAAGAAAAGAAATAATAAAGATCACAGCAGAAATAAATAAAATTAAAACTAAAAAAAAATACAAAAGATCAATGCACAAAAGTTTTTTAAATGAACAAAATAGGCCTACTTTAACCAAACTGAGTATGAATAAAAAAGAGCAGACCTAACTAAGTAGAATCAAAGATGAACAAGGAGACATTATAGAAAGCAAAGGATTATTAGAGTCTACATGTGCAACTGCAAGCCAATAAACTGGAAAACTTAGAAGAAATGGATAAATTCCTAGGAATAATATTCAATAGAAAATAGTAAAACAAGAATATTTACAGATCATTTGACAACAAGATTAACAGATAAAGACATTAAATAAAAGCAGCAAATGGAATTTAGATTAGCAAAAATATTTATTGTGTTAAGAATTAACAACATGGAACCTACAGATGAAAAGGTCAGTGAAATTAAGTCAGGTCAATATAAATTACACAATCAGTGAATAAGAGAGAAAAGAAAGATTTAAAAATACCTATACTATCAAAGGTTTAATTATCATGAAATTGGAATTCTAAAAGAATCCAATTTCATTGGCCTAGAAATATGCCAAAATTTTCAAATTCGAAATAAATGAACTCATAGATATCCAGAGAGCTCAGTAAACCCCAAATATGAGAATACCTAGAAAACTATACAGAAACTCTTCACAGTGAAAATTCTGGGTAAAACAATAATGAAACATTTTAATAGAAGAAATAATAAAATGTATAATCTATACAGGAAAAAGGAGTCAGATGCTGACTCCTTTAGTCAGAGACGAATTTTGCCTGCCAGAAGACAATGGAATGTCATCTTTAAAGTACTAGGAAGCAAAGTTGTTAACACAGAATTCTGTTTTGTCCAAGAATATATTTTATAAATACAGATGAAATAAAGACAATTTTATTTGAAATAAAGTTGAGATCATTTGTACTAGCATGCCCATGTTCCAAGATACGCAAAAGAAAATTCTTCATTATGGAGGAAAATGGTAGCAGTTTGGAAGTGAAGTGTATAGAAATCCATGAAGAGTTTCAGAAATGGTAACAATACACAAAATATGAGTTTTTCTCTACTACTTGTTAAAAAATGCACCTATTTGTAACTTAAATTATAACATGTAAGTTGTGGTTTAAATTATATATAAAATAATATATATGATGATAATAATAATGATACTTAACCAAGGAGGTATAAGATCTCTACGAACAGAACTATAAAATGTCAGGAAGGAAATCATGAAAGACAAAAACATGTGGAGAAATATCATGCTCATGAATGGATAAAATCAACATTGTGTAAGTGTCCATACTACTCAAAGGGACTTACAGATTCAATGCAATCATCAAAACAATAATTTCAAATTTTAAAAATATAGAAAAAAATAGTTCTATGCTTCATTTGGAACCAGATAAGAGCTTGAATAGTTAATTCACTCCTAAGCAAAAGGAAAAAATCTAGAGGCATCACATTCTCAGATTTCAAACTATACTTCAAGGCCATAGTAACAAAAAATAGCATAATTCTGACAGAAAATTCAAAACATAGTCCAATAGAAAAGAACAGAGAATTCAGATGTAAAACCATCCACATTCAGGCAACTGATCTCTGACCCAGCAGACAACAAAATACACTGAGGAAATGAAGCCCTATTCAAAAAATGGTGCTGGGAAAATTGGATAGCTACATGTAGAAGAATGAAACAGGATCCATATCTCTCACTACTCACTGTTAATTCAAAATGGATAAAAGACTTAAATGTAAGGTATGAACCCATAAGAATTCTAGAAGAAAATGTAGGAAAAATTATTTCTGCTTATATCTGCCTATATCTGCCTAGGCAAAGAATTTATGATTAAGACCCTAGAAGCAATTATAGCAACAAAAAATAAATAAATGGACCTAATTAATAAAATAAAACACAGCTATAGAAAAAACCAACAGAGGCAGCAGGCAACTTATAGAATGGCAGAAAATATTCACAAACTATATATCTTATAAAAGGCTAATTACCAGAATCTACAAAGAACTCAAGCAAACCAACCAGAAACAAATATTCCACCCATGTGAAATAGCAAGTAAAAGATATGAACAGAAGCATTTCCAAAGAACATAGATTAATGACCAATAAATATGAGAGAAAGCTCAATGCCTAAGCTCTGCCCAGGCAAAGAATTTATGACTAATATCCCAGAAGCAATTCAAAAACAATAAAAATAAATAAATTGGACTTGATTAAATAAAAATGATTTCTAATCCTCAGGGAAATGAAAATTAAAATCACAGCGAGTTATCACCTTGCCTCAGTAAGAATGGCTGTTATTAAATGGTTGAAAAACAGTAGATGCTGGTGTGGCTGCAGAGAGAAAGGAATTCTTACGTATACATTGTTGATGGGGCTGAAAATTAGTACAACTTCTATGGGAAAAAATATGGAAATTTTTCAAAGAACTAAAAGTAGACCTATAATGTGACCCAGCAATCATACTATTGGGGATCTACTCAAAGGAAAAGTCATTTTATCAAAAAGACACCACACTTGAATGTTTATTAGAGCACAGTTCACAACTGCAAAGATGTGGAGTAAACCCAAGTGCCTTTCAATTCCTGAGTGGATTAACAAATGTTACACACATACACACACACGCACACACACACACACACAGAGTCTCACACACACACACACAGTCACACACAAACACACCATGGAGTACTATTAAACCATAAGAAAGATGAATTAGTACCTTTCGAAACACTTTTAATGGAACCAGAGATCATTATTCTAAGTGAAGTATCTGAGGAATGAAAAACAATCACCACACATGATTGCTATTAATTTAACTTGGGAATGATCATTGAACATTCATGGTTAGTGCTCAGAGGGAAGAAAAACTCAGTGAAAAATCAAGCGGGGTGAAGGGGAGGGAGGAAGAGGAGATGGGCAAAAATCTACCTAGTAGGTAAAATGAACACTATCTGGTTGATGGGCACACTTACATCCCCCACTGAAGCATACAAAAGCTGTCCATATAACAAAACATATTTGTACCCAGTAATATTTTAAAATAGCTCTAAGGAGTGGAAGGATTTTTAATAGAAATATAGTTTTATAAATTTATTTAATTCTAAAGTTTCATAATACTATTTCAGAATACGGTAAATTAAAAATAATCTGTTATAATCCCTAGAGCAAACATTAAGTATGTAAAGCACTGATTTAGAGCATAAATATGGTATATAATATGAAAGGCAATACAAAAAAATGCTTAATTAATCTAGAATAATGAAGTGAATACAGAATAAATGCACACACAAAAAATAAATGCATCAGATGGTTGACTTAAACCAATCTTAATTATACATAAAATGCAAGTTGATAAAGCATTTCAAATAAAGCACCAATTGTATGGTTAGATTAAAAAACTGGGCCAATCTATGTGCTTATTACAAGAGAAAGACTGTAAATTTAAAGCTACAGATAGGATAAAATGAAAAACATGAAAAATATCCCATGAAACATTGTATCAGATAAAGGAGATTATAAAACAATGATAGGAAGGTTAAATTAAAACAATGATAGGAAGGTCAATTCATCAAAAACTACAGTAATCCTTAAAGTTTGTATTCATTTACAACATAGCTTCAAAGTTTATTGAAAATTGGCAAAATTCAAAAGAGAACTATCTAGAAACAAGGCAAAGTTGGTAGTATTTAAACACTTTTCTTACTAATTAAGACAAAATTTGATAAAAACACAGAAATTCTGAAATCATGCACCAACTCTTTTCATTCCTACTACCAATCACTACAATCTGAGATTATGTTTGTTTTTAATAAAAGTAGTGCTCTTACATTTTCTTTTCCATAGAGTTAAGATTCTTGTTTAAATCTAAGCTTTCTCCTGCATTCTGACATTTCTAGATGAACTTCTGGGGAAAATGTTATTCTGATTAAAAAAATCGTTTCCAAAATTTGGTTAATAGGTTCAAAATTTGTTTATGAGCAAAAAACAAAGGGGGAATGTTTCTAAATTCAAATTAAATTAGTAACTCAGAGCTTCCATTCCTTGATAATCCCATAGGTTTAGGTTTGCTTTTTAAGGCCTGTAATTAACAAATGGGTAAAAGCCAAACATTTCTATGGGACACTGAGTGTGCAAAGCAGCCATGGTGTT
Organism: Loris lydekkerianus; assembly: GCA_963574355.1. NCBI lineage: Eukaryota > Metazoa > Chordata > Mammalia > Primates > Lorisidae > Loris > Loris lydekkerianus. Next base: position 6,973 of record CAUYPK010010488.1, read on the forward strand.
AGCGCCAGGAGCTTGTCCAGCAATGGAAGTCACCGATTGCCAGCTGCTTTGGCAGCAAGTTGAAACAATGCCTCAATGCTGCACCCTCCACCTTAAAATTTGTCAATCTCAGAGTTTGGCAGGTGTGCTGAAAAAGCCCAGGATAAGGGATTAACCGAATGTGCCAGGGATATATGGGAAGGGATTGGAGGTGATTCTTATGTCACCTGTATTCCCATAGAAGTCTTCCAATGATGTAGGTAAAATGTGTCCTGGAAAAAAACCAAAATTCTATGGAAGGATTTTGTGACCAAGCCAAAGTTTTCATTTAGTAGAATGTCATGGCCAGAGGAATATTTCTTATTAATGTTCTCAGAACTTTATTTTTGTTCTCTTGATGTAGTGATTTGGAAACTATGAAGTACTTCAGACCTCTAGCTGATGATTGTGGCCACAGAATCTCTTTTCAGATCACAAGGGCATAACTGTCCAATTATATTCAAATCACTCTCCTTTACCCACAAGTAATCTAGCCGCTTAGTCCTTGATAGCTTAATGTTAATGGAGGTGCTTTTCTAAGAAATGAATGCTTCTCTAAAGTTTTATTGTTTTTATGATAGCATTCAATGCACTTTTGGAGAAGTCTAACATTGTTAATAAATAATTGTAACAACTCATATAATTTTTAAGGCTCCTTTCAAACAAACAAAAATATTTTAGAAAAAGAAAATCAAAATATTTTAATAGAAAATATCTTAGAACTTTAAAAATATTTTTAGGGTAGCTAGAAAATTCATCCATTTCCAATCAAAATCTGAGTGACCTGACTTATATATAATACATGAAGAAAATTGGGGTATGGATGTGTGCTTAGATCAATCTAATGCAAATCATAAACTGGTACATCATACTTCGTTATAATTATAAACTTCTGTTTTCTATTAAGGTCATTGTGCACATATTGGATATGTTTGCTAAATAGTTTGAGTATGTATAACACATAATTGAATAATTTTAATGATTTTCTACCTTAAAGGTTCAGGTTGGCCATTTAATTAAGGAAATGCAGCACATACAAATACATTGAAATGTGTTCAAACCATGGATAATGCAACTATTGTGTTTCATATGCATCTGAAAAACAATTTTAACATCTTCTCCACTTTCAGATTAAAAAATTAGGAAATAGAATGGTTTATCTTTCAAGTTGTTTCTGATAGTTAAAGTCACCTAATATAAATTATGCAGAAATTAAGCAGCATGTTTATTTCAAATGTTAGACCCGTCTAAGAATACAGGAGTGAGATACCAGGCTAATACACCTCCCATGGCACTATGTGAGCAATTCCTCAGCAGTTATGCAAGAAAAAAGATGATGTATTCACATAAAATCCAAAGATCCTTATTTCTGGATTTTGTATCATCTTGCAAAAATACCAAAAATTTTTGAAGTGCCTTATGCATTAAAAATAATGAGAGCCAAATTTATTGTATTCATATGGCTGCAAGAGAGGCTTTGCTATGTGTAAGTTCTCAATAGTTTTCAACATACATATTTTCCTCTCTTTTTGCCTTTTTTTGGGTCTTACATAAAATGTATATTTGGAGTATTCCTTTAATTTTATGTGTCAATTCTGCAGAGTTTCCAAAGAATATGATTCTGCTTTTCCCATTGTCCTTAGAAGTATTTCTGTCCTGAATAATTGGAGCTTACCTAATTCCTGAGATTTGTTATCTTCCTTCATGATGGCCAAGGTGATCTATCATAGCTCAGGTGTTTGTTTGCCCTAGAACAGCTCTACTATAAAGGTATAGATTCTTATACTCCTCTGATCATAGCACTGATTGTTGGACAGAAGTCTTTGTTAATACTTATGTCTTATCCAGAGAGACCTTTTTTAAAAGGGGGTGCAGCATTATAGTGAATCATCATTATCCATTTGGACAACATTATAATTCACATTCCTTGCCTCTGAAGTTTGAGCAAAGACTTAAAGTTTGCCTAGCAGATGCAATGGTACCCTGGAGAAGGATATTGGACTTTAGATGTTTTATCAGCTTCTATATAAAACTCCCTCTCAAGTAAATCCTGTTTAACTGCTGAAATATAATGACATAAGATTTACTAATTTGGATTTGAGATTAATATTAAGAGGATCAGTTTTTTTCAGAGTTCAAGAACTTACAAGCATACTGCACACCACAGGCTGCATGTTTTCCAAATAACAAATTGTAGATTTTTTCACATATTAATTATTCCTGTACCTTCTATAGTTTTTGTCAGAGACAAGCCACTATTTTGCTAGTCTTTGAACATCCTAATCAATTAATAATTATGGTATTGTAAATGTAAGATGTTTACTTGAATGTCAAGTGAACTGGGTTCTAATAAGTAGCTGTTTACCCTATGGTAGATCATTTCATCTCCTTGCTCTTTGTTTTTCTCATCTGTTATTTTAATGTTAAGTTTGGATTCTCCAATTGTTTTTTCCTTACCTAAAACTCCTTTTCTTTTTATAAATCTGTCACAAATAGGTAAGCAGAACAATTGATTAACAAATAGAAAGTGAGTCATTTCCCTCAATGGTACCTGCAGTCCTACATACATACCCTCTGCATCAGTGAGAAGGGTATAATCATTGAAGAGTCACCTCATTATAAACACACATATAAACCAATTCTAATTAATACAGATAAAAATAGGTTAAAATGCCTGAAAAATTGCTATTTGGATATCTGGAGGTGATGCAGAAATGAGGATTGGCCTTCTCTTCCACATTTTTATGCGTAACCACACTACCATTGTGTAAAGTAATAATACTGCATTTTGGTGGAAGGATAATTTATGTGAAACTTCAATATCATGGTGAGTTGAACTCTGTGAATTCATCACTTTTAAATTTATCCAACTGCTGAACCATAAAAGGATACAAAAGACATGTGGCAGGTGCAGAGGAGTGTAGCACAAAACACAAGGAAGAGTTGGGGGTCTCAGAAATTCTAGAGGTGAGGGATTTGTAGCTCTCAGGAGAGAGAGAGAGAAAAAAAAAAAAAAAGATCCAGAGTGTTAAGAGTTCACCATCAGCTCCCTAAGGTACATGGAAGTTAGCATCCTCAGTGTCTGGGCTCTTAACTTGAGGGAAGGCATTTCAAGTGTCAATTAAAAATACTAATAGAAAGCCAGTGCAAAGGGCTATAAATGTTAATATCAAAGGAAAAATATTGTTGAGGGAAGAAAGTTGATCTTTTTAACAAATGCATTTTTCAATCAGCTTTGTTGTAAAAGTTGAAGACAACGTGTCTATGTGGAAATGAATCACATCTCAACTGTGATTCATGATGTGGCATCTCACACATCACGATGATGTATCCAGGTTTCAGGTTTTTTGAAAGTGCATCAGTTGAAATCATGACATAAAAGCAATCTCTACTAAAAGTCACAGTGAGATTGCCTTTATCTCTAAAACAGGAACTTGTAAGGCTTAAACAGTCTCATCCCTGTCCCATAATTTCTTGTGAACCAATATGAAAAGACTGGCAAGATAAAGACTGGCAAAATAAAACACATAAGGATTAAATACAAACAGGGAACATATGTTCTTAATTTAAAACTGTGAGTGAGATTTTAAGGAATCTCTGAGACCTGAAAAAACCGCAAGTAATAAATTATTCTTGCCAAATATTTACATACAATTAAAAGGTGCAAGGGGAAATGAATTATGAGTCTAATCAGGAAATATGTAACATGTTCCCATTTTTATGTACACAGTTTATGTTTATGTACATGTGCACTTAATCTAAGTTAGGGGTTACTAATTAAATATACACAGAAACAAAGCACATCTCTCTGATTAGTGTCTTCAACATAAGCAAGAAATCTGAGAGTTAAGAGACTTTGGAGTGTATTCTTTCTAAGCTCCTTTCTAATTCATTCACCCCTTTACAAATGTGTAAACAAGTATGTGTGGGTTCAAATATATATCCAAATCTCACTGCTTCTCTTCACCATCTTTGCCTCTACTAGCCTGATCTAAGCCGTGATCACTTTCCTTTGAGATGGTTCACGGAGCTTTCTACATGAAATATTAATGTGATTCCATGGAGGGGATGCTCCTCCCAGGGAGAACCTTTTAAATTTTCATTTAGGTCACATGATTCCTCTTCTTACATGCCCCAGTGACTTTCTGTTTTACTTGTAATAATACTCATGAACTTAGAACAATAATCCTTCACCCTATGTTTCAGATCTCATATGGTAATGTTTTCCTCTTCATTCAGAAACTCCAGCCACCCTGACACCTGGGCTGTTATTCCATTACAGTGAACCTGCTTCGGCCAGGAAATTGAACTTAAATTTCCAACTTTCTGAAATAGTCTTTCCCCAGATAATCCATATTCCTAAATGTCTTTTAGGTTTCTTCTCCAATCTCCTTTTATCTGAAAAGCCATTTTTATTCATCCTATATAAAAAGACATCTACCTCTCTGTCCTCCATCTGTGTCATTTTACTTGTAACACTGGTCCCCACATACCATATTATTATGTATTTACTTATTTAATATCAAGGGCAAATGCCGTATCTGTTGACCTCCACTTAGTGACAGATTAGACATTCAGCTGCTTCAGTAATGAGATTAGCTTTGCTTAGGGAGAGAGCCCAGACCGTTGAACCAATTCACATACTTTACCCCTTCTATAATGTAAGCTCTTTTAAAAGAACTATCACACAAGCAATGGGAGGAATGAGAAGTAATGATAATCATTTAAAGTGAAGACCGAGCAGTCCACCTGGCTGGTTAAGTGCTTCCTCTGCAGTGAATGCTTTTTAGTAGGCATTCGCAGCACACACACAAAAAAAAATAAGAAAAAAAAATCTTTTTCTCATTCCTATAAATCGAACCATATTCTTACTCTGCAATCTCATTTTATCAGTTCTTGTCTTTCTGAGAAGGCATTTATGTATATTTTTAGCTCAGGCTAATTTTTTCTTTGTACAGCAAAATAACCAATTATATCATTAATAATTCAGAATACCCCTGAGCAGGGTTGTGGCACAATAGCAATCAGTTTTCTTGCCCATCAGTAACATGGTGTGCCCTGGTCTACCCCAAATCATTAAGAGATGCATATTTTTAAACACTGTCATATAGAATCTCTGGCTTCATAGCATTTTCTGAGTTGACACCTGATTGAACTGAATTTGTTACTTTTTATAACTCCTAAAAGATGTTAACAAGGCAGTGATAATTAAAAAGGAATTGACAATATTATCAAGATATAGGAAAAGCCAAGCAAATACAAAACTCAATTATGTAATCCAAAGATATGCTTTTCCTCCTGCACTTTATCAAAACCCAGTATATAATGACTGTGACAGAGGTTATCATAACCTCACTCCTCACAAGCGTTGGAACCTTTCTATGTAACCAGTGGGTGAAAGAGTTCTGGAATCCTCAGTGTCTGCTTTTTAAGATAACTCCTATTACTAATGACTTAGCTTGTGTTCCCCCAAATGCATAGTTTATCTATTTATTTTATTTACTTATTTTTGAGACAGAGCCTCAAGCTGTCACCCTGGGTAGAGTGCTGTGACATCACAGCTCACAGCAATCTCCAACTCCTGAGCTCAAGAGATTCTCTTTCCATAGCTTCCCAAGTAGCTGGGACCACAGGCTCCCACAACACCCAGCTATTTTTTGGTTGTAGTTGTCATTGTTGTTTGGCAGGCCTGGGCTGGATTCGAACCTGCCAGCTCTGGTGTATGTGCCTGGCGCCTTAGCCACTTGAGCTACAGGCGCAGAGCCTGAAAGTATAGTTTAAAATGAAGTCTTGAATGAAACTATTTTATTAGATTACACCAGAGACTAACAGTAGGGGAGCAGAGAGAGTGAGATGAGGAAGAAGAAAAAGCCAACATAAACAATAGTTATTAAAGTCATCATGTTAGGGTGAAAGAGAAGCAAGCCTAATTCCATTTTGTTGTAACTCTTATTCCTGAGAATTGAGGGGGCGGCAAAGCAGGCCTGACTCCGTTCTGTTGTTTTGTTACTTTTTATTGCTTTAAAAACAAAACAAAACAAAACAACAACAACAAAAAAAAAAAAACCGGTTCCACTTGCCTCCCTGCCCATTGCATGGTATTGTACGAGTACCCGGTTACAACTATTAGAATTATTAATATTGTGTAGAAAGTCACTAACTACCCTTGTGACAACAACCCTCAGAAATATTTTAAGGTGGTCTTCATACCATCTGTACATGATACTGAAATGTTAAAAGAACAAGCTTGACTCCATTTTACTATTTACTCCCTTTACCTTCAAAACTACTTCGTCTTGTTTGCCCTCCCATTGTGTAACTGTAAATGCATTTGTTGGTGATTGTGGCCCTAATGACTATAGCTTTATGACCCTTACCTCTAAGTTCCCCTCCCTGCATTTCCCCCCAGGACGTTGTGGTTTGTACCGATTTTGTAAGGAAGAAAAACCACTAATTGTTCTCCTGAGCATAGCCTTATGTAAAATGATTAACTGCCCTACACTCCTGATTCCCCTACCCTTTTAAGTGCTATTTTTGCTTCTATAATAATGCTTGCCCCCTGGAAAAGTTTTGTCCTATAAAAACCAGAGCCACAGACAACTTGGGGTTGGTCTAAGAAACCCCATGTTGGGACACTGAGGCAGTCACTGGCCAGCTCTCCAAAGAAGGACTGCCCTGCAATTTTTACTTGTCTGGTTGTGTGGTCTCTGGGGAACTCCTGGGCATAACAATCACTATGAGGTGCTTGTTTTAGCTGAGATCTTCTGAGAAGCATGAATAATTCCTCCAAGAGGTATTTGTTTTTCAGTTAGCTCTTATTTTCCATTAGTGAGGATTGCTTCTGAACGATAATGTTGATATATTACTGGGGCTTTCCTATGGCTACAGGGGAGCAATGTATAGGAGGAGCCCCAGGGATGGAAATGAAGGGACAGTGTGCTCATGAAGCAAGGTCCTGTCAGCCTGAGTTGAGTTGTGGCCTGTGAATTCTGCCTTGTACCAGCTACCCAAGGCTTGAATGGAGTCAGAAAGAAGACCAAGTTGCTGTGACTTAGGCAACCAATATTTATGTTGTTCAGGGGCTCACAAATCAACTATTTAAATATTTCATCAAAAGTTTTGTCCTGATATCAAAATCTGACATATAGTTGTAGCTTTCATAATTTACTCCCACATTTTCTTTAAAGAAAATTTTATTGGGGCAGTGCCTGTGGCTCAAAGGAGTAGGGTGCTGGCCCCATATGCCAGAGGTGGTGGGTAGCAATTAGACCCTGGCTTGGATTTCTCTGTTTCATTGCATCTCATGCATGGGAAACAACAACTCTTTTCTTTTTACTATGCTCTCTTCTGTGTCACCTTGCAAGATTGTGGAACTCTATAGCTATCCAGGTGATTTTATAATCACGTGTTTGAAAGCAAAGTTGCTTAATCAGTGTTATCTATACAGCCATTTTAAGTTCATTAAGATTTGCTATACAGATCTTTCTCTCCCTATCTTTTGCTAAGATATATTTGAAAAATCACATAAAAAGAGCAGTGAATATATTACTGATCCCGTTTTTAACTAAAATAAAAGGAATTTGTTCTTTTATAAGGTTGTGTAAAAACCATGCCAAATAGCAACTTAATGGCCTTTGAAGCCAAACACAGGCCTTAAAGCAACACAAAACAAACAACAACAAAAATTGAGATTATTAAGAAAATAAGTTTGGACAGGTGCTTCTGATGATGTTTCCATTATTCTCTTACAAGTATTTGATTTTGTAAGCTAATGTGCATATATGGGCATCTTTGGATGCATACATCAGATAAATAAGAATTGTGATTATATTAAAATATAATTTATTGGTATATAAGGGGAGGTAAGTGAATATATTTTTTTTACCAAAAAAAAATATAAATTCCTGTATACCTCTCAAATTTTGAAAGTAGATGTTTAATGGCATACTAATCGATAACATTAAGAATGACTTCCTATAATATAGCTCTTAATATCTGTTAAGCTCCATAATAAGCACTCTGTGTATATTATATTTATCCTACAATGACCTAACAAGGCAAGCTGTATTACAAATATTTTGCACAAGTAGAAACTGAGGATATTAGATTAAATTATGTCTGCATATTTTATAATAATGGAGAGAAGCAAATTAAAGGGTCCTAAGAAGAGAATGAATTTGGTTTGAGAAGCAATCAAGACCAGTAGTGGCTGAAATAAGTACGTTACAAAGAGGTTGGAGTTATGGAAGGTGGGAAAGCGGAAGAAGTTAAGGTCAGAGAGGTGGGCATGGCTTAGTACATGTAGGTGTTAAATTATTACAATTTTATTATCAAAGTATTAAAAGGGCAACAGATGGTATTTAGTATTAGGCAGTAGGCTTTCACTTATCTTTTTAAAATATTGCTTGGTGGTTGTGAGGAAAACAAACTCTGGAGAATAGAGAATGGAAAGATTGCCATAGGTTGTCCAAGAATTATGATAATGGGCCAGGAGAGGTGACTCATGCCTATAATTATAGCACTCTGGGACGCTGAGGCGGGTGGATGCCTGAGTTCATAGGCTCGAGACCAGCCTGAGCAAGAGCAAGACACCATCTCCAAAAATAGCCAGGCCTTACAATGGGCACCTGTACTCCCAGCTACTTGGTAGGCTGAGGCAAGAGAATTGCTTGAGCCCAAGAGTTTAAGGTTGCTGTGAGCTATGATGTCATGGCACCCTACTGAGGGTGATTGAGTGAGACTCTGTCTAAATAAATAAATAAATACATAATCATGATGATGGCTCAGACTAGTGAGTCTTTGAAAAAGGAGGAAGATTAGGGATATGAATCTGAAGGTAGAGTTGATAGGTGTAGGGAGGGGATTTTATAAGTTGTGTTAGGAAAAAAGAACAACTTGAAAAATTATTGTACACAAGGAACCTCCCAAATTTGGTTTAGATGACCAGATTGATGGTGCCAGATACACTAAGAGGTTATGTAAAATGTTCTTATTCACATCAATGGAATCTCTGAAGAGACAATGGATATCCTCTCAAATAAGTCCAAAATAATTTGAGAAAACAGTAATGGAGGCTGGCTCGGAACTTTATTGTGGTGAGGTGTGGGACTGGGGTGAGAGTTTTATTTAAGGTGTGACTCTCCTACTTGCATCAAGGGAAGAGAACCAGGGTTTCTGCAGCTTGCCCAGAGTTGAGGCATAAAGTAAAAGAGGGGAGTCTTAAAATTGTCATTAATTAAACATCAGAAATGGAATCAGACCCTCTATTATACAGTTCTAGTTCTGCACAACTGAGCGAACAGTAGTGCCATTTCAGGAGGAAGCAAATTTGAGGGACAAGCCTCTGGAGCCCTGGAGTGCATTGTTTGCTTATTACATCTGAGATATCTATTAGGTTTATCACTTACCTCTTCCTGTCTGCCTTCATTCCTGCCACATTTCTCCTCTATCTGTTATAATTAAAGGCATTACTGGCTATAATTAAAGATATTCAGGGGAAATATGTTATATGCTTAATAACCTCATGGTCAAGTGTGGTAGACACATACGTAATCCACTAAAGGAAACAATGGATAATGCCATGCAAGCAGCATTTATGGGATTCCTGATGGGCCCAGACAATTGGAACTTAATGTTACTTGGAGGAATAGGGGAAAAGCAAATTGTGGGGGAAGTAACAGCTGAATCCTGAAGGAATAAGACGCTTAAAGATGATGGAAGCTGGGTTAAACAGTTATGGACAGAACAAACAGCATCTGCAAAGATGTACAGGTATTTAAAACTGTTTAAGTATGAGAATTTGTTTCAGTATGATACATATAGTTTGTTAGAAAGTACAGTTTTATCTCTATTCTGTTATAAATAATAAATATTTTTAACGCTAATTTGGAGAACAGTGGGTGACAGTACATCAGATCTTTTTAAAATTTTACAGTTCAGGATAGAAGTTCAGGGAAATTCTAGCATACCTTGTACAAAAACGTCAAAATAAATGAACCTCGAATATTTGCACACCAGGATCTCTGTGCTTATCTGTTCATTCATTGCTTCTGAACACAATAATTAGCATTAAAAAAAAAGGCTTTGCTATTTTGATAGCTCTGTAATATTACATCCTATTGCTGGTTTGATAATACTTGTACTATTGATTTAAACCAGTTGTTTTATTTTCTGTTTTTCATCTGGGGACTGTTCAGACATTAAATTTGTTTCAACTTACTTTGAACTACATTGATCAAAAGTTGCTCAAGAAGTTGGCCTGAGAAGCATCTTGAGTTGTTAAAAAAGGTTTTGACCAACTAGAAGTGCCTGCCATAGTGAAAACCTGGGGTTGCAATGTTATCTTTGTCCCATATTTAGCAATAAATAATTAAACAAAATTCGTCATTTCCCTTTGTTCTTCTAATTCAGTATCTCTAGTCCTTTCTCCCCATGCCAGGTACCTAACGCAGTACTCTTTATCTCTGCCCATTACCTATTCTGTATCAAATATTGTCATGAGCTGACTGTAAAATAACTGTAAAGATCTCAAGATTTTAAGATTGTAGGGTACCATCTCCAGGAGAGTATTTGCCTTGCAGATAAGTTTTACAATTTCAGAAATAACTTTATATGTTGTTTCAACAAAGAAATTTTAAAATATCTATACTGGTGTTTGGCTTAGTGACTCCTCATCATTCTCTTTAATCATCTGGTAGAGCCCATGAGTTTCTTCTTAAGGTTCTCTATTTCTCCTTGGACTTGTTTTAGAATTCAAAGTTGTCTGATTCCAGGCTTAGTTACTTAGAATTCCCAAAATTCTGTTTTAATGCTCCAGATTCTAGCTTTTATAGATCTTTTCCAGCTTTCACAATTCTATTGAAAATTATATCTGTGAAGACTATATAGTAGTTAGTTCAGTCCCTGGATCAATATGGATGCCTAGTCAATATTTGTTAGTAAACCAGTAAGAGTTAACACACTGAGGAGTGTACAAGAGTTCACATTACCATGCAAATTTGACTGCCCAGACAGGATCACTCCATTTGAAATCTGTTGTTAAATAGTTGGTACAATTAGCGTTCATTGCAAAGCATCAAAAACATTCCTTAGCAGTCAGTAATAGAAAGAAATGGCTCTAATCCATAGTACAATTTATTTTTATAGTTACTATGGAAGTAAATTCCTTTGGCTAATGTTACAAGCACTATCTTAGATAATGAGTGCATGGTGCCATTGTGTTACCTTTTTTCCTTCAAGTGGTCTTCATTTTATTTTGAGATTAAACTAAGTGAATTGACTTAAAAATAGTGTTTATTCTGAAGAGTAATGGCTTCTCTAAAATCTTTTTAAAATATCAAATTTGTTAATAAAATCTACAGAAATATCCTAGCTAAATAAGAGACTATTCTGTTGTCACTGAATGAAAGAAAAGAGGCCTTGAAAGCAGGACTGGTTGGGTGAAGGTTTAAAACAGGTCATTCTGAATGAAAGAAGACTGAACGTGGAGCTGAGGTGAAAATCACAGACATAGCCTCAGAAGCTAACTTACTTTCATTTCACTCTGATATTTATTTTTAGATTAAATCCTATTTCTGCTAAATGCAGAGTTAAAAGAATTAGTTCCCTTCCATACACTGACATTACTATAAACTAAAATTTTAATGAATTTCCGTAAAGATAGTGTAGATATTCAGAATAATGATTATGTCTGGCTTCATGCAAAGTTAAGAAACTTCATTTCGGTTGAGTGATATTATTCAGAAGAACAGAACAATGTTTTAACTTAAAAAATTTTCCTGGAGCATATTTTTTGTATTAACTTTTGATTGGCCCATCAGAACCTTTCCCAAGGTTACATTCTAACAGTTGCAAATTTGTGAAAATCTCATTTCAAGAAACAACCAAGGATATATTGGTTTTATGATCTGGTAATAGAATGTCTAGTTTTACATGTTCAATTTTAATGAAAATGTGGTGAATGTATAAAGTTTTTCAAACTGTCACCATGTATGTCAAACACATACAGTAGTCACTGTTTGTATATTAAAATCCTTTCCAGCCTGACAGCACGGCCACACATTTTGCTTTTTAATTAGAGTATCCACATCTTTCACTCTTTCTCTTTTTATATCAAGAAGTGAAAACTCTCTTAGTTACCATTAGCTCTAACAAGTTGTGGATATTACAAATTCCTCTGAATTATCCATTATCAGCAAGATGTTTTCACAGATATTTTTCTTGCTCTTTTTCCAACTCAGTTGCACGTCCCATACAGAAGTAATAGGAAGGGCATTATCATCTATGTTCAGTATAATCCTGAAACCATGAGGCATAGATAGAAGCAGCTGCTGCTTTCCTAATTATTAGAAAAGCTGAGGAAATAAAGAGGAGAGCAGTGAGGGAGAGTTTTTAAAGGTCCCATTTCCCACGTCAAGCACAGAGCATCTGGGCTGAGATTACTTTGCAAGCAATTTGTGATTTCTAACGGCAATATTAAGAACAAAAAAAAAAAAAAAAGAAAGAAAGAAAATCTATATAATAACCAGAGGAAGAAACTGATGCATAAAATTTGCTTTTTTAAGGTTTAAGTACTGAAGATCATTCAATAGGTTTGGAAACGTTAAATTTGCTATTGTCTAGAGACAATTACATGTTTCTTAGTATCAAATTCATGTTATTTGATGGTTCCTTTAACTCTCAGAGTAAAAAAATGATTGACATTTTAAAAATAAGCATATTGGTGTAATGTGAAAATTAGATCTAATGCAGGAAAATGAGTGGGCATCTTTTGGCTGCAAATCACAGGCATCAATTCAACTAGCTTCTGCTCTAGGGACAATTTTTTTCTAATTTAATAATTGGTTGATTTAAACAACAAAAATTTGAAAAGAACATGGACACGGAAAGATTGAATTCATGTGCTTTTCCTTCTGTGTATTATTAATGAACTTCCTAAAAGCTAGATTAGCATTTTATATGGAAATTTTACAATTAAAGAAAATAAATGCAGTCATCAAAGATTATGGGATGTTGTTAAAGTATACCAAGGAAAATTAGATGAATTAAATTTCAAATTTATTGTGTCTAAATTAGTAAGTCAATGAAAAAACTTACCTAAAAACACACATCCAAAATACTATTTTTTGCAGTTTTTGGCTGGGGCTGGGCTTAAACCTGCCACCTCTGGCATATGGGGCTGGCGCCCTACTCCTTTGAACCACAGGAGCCACCCCAAAATATTTTTCAGAATGACCAGAGTAGACGATTGGTAAGAAAGCCTAAATACCATCAGAGTTTAAAATAGAACACAAAACCCAGAATTTAAATGCTTGTGATGTCTGCAATGCTCTGATTTAATCATTGCACATCCATGCATATAACAATATATCACATGCACTCTCTATATATGTAAAATATCACATATCAATTCAAACATTTAGTAAGAGATGGCATTATGGGGCAGATACTAGAAGTCATGTTTACAAAGAATACTTGCTGGTATTAAGAGAGGCCATTTTCTGCATTTGTTAAAAAAATAAAAAGGAAAAGAAGAAACGCTCTTTTTATGTTGCTATTAAAAAATAAAACATTTAACTAAAGAATATGTTTTATTTAAAAATATTTGCATTACAAAATCTGAAAGGGAATATAATAACAAGTCAACAGTGTTCATTCTTCTTGAGTTTTTGTAGAATAATGTTAAAAAAATTCTGAGACATTTATATACTTGAATATAAAATAATAGCACTGTGCACCTAAATAAATATTTTCTCAATTTTAAATATCTGCAACCAGTATTCACCTTTCTTCATTATCTCAGAAAATAATCCTGGATGGAGGGGCAAATTCGTTGAGAGTTGATGAGTTGATCTTTATTGAAGAAAGAGTTATTATACTATTATACCTAAGGTGGTTTTTATGTAATTGATTCTTTTAAAATGTGTTAAATATGACTTTTAGAGTAATTATTTTCCTAAGCCAGGTAGAGAACTATGTATCTGGGATAAGAAATGGAAAGGTGGAAAGATTTTTTTCTATGATTCATAGAGAGTAACCTTATTTTGAGGTGTTTAATAGTTTTACCTAAAAGTTTAAGGTTAAAAGGTTTTATTTTCAATTAAATTTTTTTTTTTCTTTTGAGACAGTGTCTCAAGCTGTCAACCTGGATACAGTGCTGTGGCATCAGAGCTCACAGCAACCTCCAACTCTTGAGCTCAAATGATCCTCTTGCCTCAGTTTTTCTATTTTTAGTAGAGACAGTGTCTCTACTAAATTTGCTTAGGCTGGTCTCAAACTTGTCAGCTCAAGCTATCCACCCACCTCGGCCTCGCAGAGGGCTGACATTACAGGCATGAGACACCACTTCTGGCCCAATGACATTATTTTTATGTGTACTGAAAATGAATAGGCTAAACGTCATCATACAAGGTTTAAAAATGTGCATGTTTAAGGCCACCACCTTTTGAATGATCACTCATGTGAGGATATGTGGTGCTCTCTTAGATTATTGAGTTTTCATGGGATAGACCCATCCACATTAAAAATTGGTGGTATATGTATACCATGGAATATTATGCAGCCTTAAAGAAAGAAGGAGACTTTACCTTTTTCATGTTTACATGGATGGAGCTGGAACATATTCTTCTTAGTAAAGTATCTCAAGAATGGAAGAAAAAGTACCCTATGTACTCAGCCCTACTATGAAACTAATTTAGGGCTTTCACATGAAAGCTATAACCCAGTTACAACCTAAGAATAGGGGAAAGGGGGAAAGGGAGAGGA
>CAUYPK010010489.1:0-37926 GCA_963574355.1 Loris lydekkerianus
GCATCAACCATACAAAACCTCCCTAAAAAGAAAAGCCCAGGACCAGATGGTTTCATGTCAGAATTCTACCAAACCTTTAAAGAGGAATTACTACCTATACTACTCAACCTGTTCCAAAACGTAGAAAAAGAAGGAAGACTACCCAACATGTTCTATGAAGCAAACATAACCCTGATCCCCAAACCAGGAAAAGACCCAACAAGAAAAGAAAATTATAGATCAATATCACTAATGAATAGAGATGCAAACATATTCAACAAGATCCTAACAAACAGAATCCAGGAACACATCAAAGAAATTACACATCATGATCAAGTCAGTTTTATCCCAGAGTCTCAAGGCTGGTTCAATATCTGTAAATCTATAAGTATAATTCAGCACATAAACAAATTAAAAAACAAAGACCATATGATTCTGTCAATCGATGCAGAAAAAGCTTTTGATATATCCAACATCCCTTCATGATCAGAACACTTAAGAAAATTGGTATAGAAGGAACATTTCTTAAACTGATAGAGGCCATCTACAGCAAACCCACAGCCAATATCATATTGAATGGAGTTAAATGGAAATCATTTCCACTCAGATCAGGAACCAGACAAGGCTGTCTATTGTCTCCATTGCTCTTTAACATTGTAATGGAAGTTTTAGCCACTGCAATTAGGGAAGAAAAGGCAATCAAGGGTATCCATATAGGGTCAGAAGAGATCAAACTTTTGCTCTTCACAGATGATATGATTGTATATCTGGAAAACACCAGGCATTCTACTACAAAACTCTGAGAAGTGATCAAGGAATACAGCAGAGTCTCAGGTGACAAAATCAACATTCATAAATTGATAGCCTTTATATATACCAACAATAGACAAACTGAGAAAACAGTTAAGGACTCTATCCCATTCACAGTAGTGCCAAAGAAGATGAAATATTTGGGAGTTTATCTAACAAAGGAAGGATGTGAAAGATCTCTATAAAGAGAACTATAAAACTCTAAGAAAAGAAATAGCTGAAAATGTTAACAAATGGAAGAACATACCATGCTCATGGCTGGGAAGAATCAACATTGTTAAAATGTCCATACTACCCAAAGCAATGTATAATTTTAACGCAATCCCTATTAAAGCTCCACTGTCATACTTTAAAGATCTTGAAAAAACAATACTTCGTTTTATATGGAATCAGAAAAAACCTCGAATAGCCAAGATATTACTCAGAAATAAAAACAAAGAAGAAAGTAATCATGCTACCAGACATCAGAGTATGCTACAAATCGATAGTGATCAAAACAGCATGGTACTGGCACAAAAACAGAGAAGTAGATGTCTGGAACAGAATAGAGAACCAAGAGATGAATCCAGCTACTTACCATTATTTAATCTTTGACAAGCCAATTAAAAACATTCAATGGGGAAAAGATTCCCTATTTAACAAATGATGCTGGGTGAACTGGCTGACAACCTGTAGAAGGTTGAAACTGGACCCACACCTTTCACCATTAACTAAGATAGACTGTCACTGGATTAAAGATTTAAACTTAAGACATGAAACTATAAAAGTACTTGAAGAAAGTGTGGGAAAAACTCTTGAAGGTATCCGCCAGGGTGAATATTTTATGAGGAGGACTCCCCAGGCAATTGAAGCAGTATCAAAAATACACTACTGGGACCTGATCAAACTAAAAAGCTTCTGTACAGCCAAGATTATAGTAAGTATAGCAAGCAGACAGCCCTCAGAATAGGAGAAAATATTAGCAGGTTATACCTCCAACAAAGGTTTAATAACCAGAATCCACAGAGAACTCAAACATATTAGCAAGAAAAGAACAAGTGATCCCATCTTAGGCTGGCCAAAGAACTTGAAGAGAAACTTCTCTAAAGAAGACAGGTGCACAGTCTACAGACACACAAAAGAATGCTCATTATCCTTAATCATCAGAGAAATGCAAATGAAAACTACTTTGAGATATCATCTAACTCCAGTAAGAGTAGCCCACATAACAAAATCCCTAAACCAGAAATGTTGGCATGGATGTGGAGGAAAGGGCACACTTCTACACTGCTGGTGGGAATGCCCACTAATACGTCCCTTCTTTAAGGATATTTGGAGAATACTTAGAGATCTAAAATAGACCTGCCATTTGATCCTATCATTTCTTTACTAGGTTTATACCTAGAAGACCAAAAGTCACAATATAACAAATACATCTGTACCGGAATGTTTACTGCAGCCCAATTCATAATTTCTAAGTCATGGAAGAAGCCCAAGTGCCCATCGACCCACGAATGGTCTAGCAAATTGTGGTACATGTGCACCATGTAATACCATGCAGCCTTAAAGAAAGACGGAGACTTTACCTTTTTCATGTGTACATGGATGGAGCTGGAACATATTCTTCTTAGCAAAATATCTCAGGAATGGAAAAAAAAGTATCCAATGTACTCAGTCCTACTATGAAGCTAAATTATAGCTTTCACACGAAGGCTATAACCCAACTATAGCACAATACTATGGGGAAAAGGCCAAGGAAGGGGAAGGGAGGGGGGAGGATTTGGTGGAGGGAGAGTAATGGGTGGGGCCACATCTATGGTGCATGTTAGAATGGGTACAGGCGATTGCCCTAATGTACACAGCTATGATTTAACAATACAATAAATAAATAAATAATTCTCAAGACCAATAACTTGGACAAGAGGAGATAAATCCATTATCAATGGTACAATGCACCTTATCTGGTTAAGGGGCACACTTATAACTTGGACTCAAACTGTACAATGCACATTACCTGGGTGAGGGACACACTTATAACTTTGACTCAAACTGTACAAAAGCAGTTAATGTAATAAAAATGTTTGTACCCTTATAATATTCTGAAATAAGAATAAAATAAAAACAAAAACTTATTTTTAGGTATTTTTGTAGGTATTCTCAATGTTTACCTCCATCGAGCTTAAATTTTTCCCTTTGAACTCTACATTGAGTCTGCTGCTTGGAGATCTCTCATTACTATTATGTTATTATTTTTACCCAGTATTTATTTTGTGTGTGTGTGTGTGTGTGTGTGTGTGTGTGTAGGAGGGAGTGCTTAGACAGGATGTATCATCTCTGTCAATGTGTCTCAAGTTTGTGGTCTGCACAATTGTTTTTCTCCCTTCTTTAGCTATATGTCTGAGACTAGTATACATGACATTTCTCCTCCAGAGATAGTTGTTATTATTAAATGTCTAGATGCAACGGTTTCACCAATTATAATTGGACACACTCATACATCGCTCTCATTCACTGCTAGAATCCAGGGTGAGTGTAGGAATAAGTAAAGATGAAGATCTGAGCAACACAGTAAGGAAACTTAACCTTAATTAAATAGAAAATTCTTGACACCAACATAAACATTTTCAAATTATGCATTGAACACTGACTAATATAAAACCCTCTGGTAGATCATAAGAAATCCTAAGTTACAAAGGATTGGAAGCATGCAGAGAAATTGGTAAACTCCAAATAAAATTACCCAGCAAGTGTCTTTAGTTGAATAAAACTCACAATGTAGAAGACATTTGTAAGGGTTTAAGAAACAAAACTGAAATCCAATGATTCACTAAGCTTTCTTTACCTTAACAAATATCTCTCTTTCTCTCTTTATATATATTATAGTTATATATAATGAATTTTGATTGGAGTTTACAAGTAAAGACAAAGAACCTATGAGAGCATCCAATGAACCAGAAACACATGGTCAATTCTCTGGAAAGCAGCAGAAGTTTGATTAGTATATACATTATCCTATCATTAAAAGACAAAATAGACAACAAACAAATAAGCAAATAAAAATAAAGGAATAAAAATATGTTATACTTTCAGTGTCAAGAGAATACTTCGTTTATTCAACTATAGAAAATTGCAGTGAAGATAAAGTTACTCAGTATAAAGAAGGATCAAAGGAAATTGAAGGATCTGATTACTAAATTTTAAATCATTGGAATTAATGGCTTGAATATCGTGCCAAAGAAGTGAAAGACAATCTCAATCACTTTTCCTAAAATGTAAGTAGTAATTTTGAAAACAAAAGTGGTAAAAGACAAGGAGAATTCAGGGAATCCAACCTACATATGACAG
This sequence comes from Loris lydekkerianus, assembly GCA_963574355.1. Taxonomy (NCBI): domain Eukaryota; kingdom Metazoa; phylum Chordata; class Mammalia; order Primates; family Lorisidae; genus Loris; species Loris lydekkerianus. The sequence goes on from CAUYPK010010489.1 coordinate 4,114, forward strand.
GAATTTGAGAAAGAAGCAAGAAAACAAGTATTCCAGAAAGAAGAAACATTTCATATCAGACATGGAGAGCACACCTTCAATGGGTGGACTAGCAACATTTGGTACATTGATTGCAACATCTAACTTTGTGTGTGTGTGTGTGTGTGTGTGTGTGTGTGTGTGTGAAATAACAGTTTATTACTAAGAACTATTATAACACATAAGCATAATAAGAATTTCAGTTTTTAAGAAGTCATTTCAACTGATGATGAAATCTATCAAAGGAGATGGTCTTTTTTAGGATGAAAGGATGGAGGTCTTTTTTAGTAAACTATGGATTGTTAGATACTATGTCTATATAATAAGATATATTAACATGAAATATCTATCAATATTACCTTCATAAAACATTAAATATTAAAGGACTTTCATTTAAAGTAGCTTACCCAAACCACTGCTGTTCTGCTTTTCCTAAAAAATAAAATAAGGACATACAACTGAAACTCAATACATTAATGTAAATATAAACATAAAGATATAATGCTTTCCTTAAAAAGTCTACAGATTTCAAAGATAAGAAAGAAAATAATTGGTAGGGTCAGTGTGTTGGCTGAATACAATATAAATGCACAAAGGTTAAATACATTTCATACACAACAGTAATAGACATTTTAAGAAACAGAATTTTACAAAGGAACTTATTCCTAATTATATATGCAAGAACCTAACAAAATACTTGAAAAATATTTTTCTAGACCCATTTAAAGAAATTTCATGATCTCTACAAAATAACAGCTGTTTTAATGGAAGAACGTCTTCATATGGAAGAACTAAAAGTGAAAAGTATCAATTTTATTTAAATTAAATTCTATAATTTATAGTTCTTTTCCATAACAATCTAGCATTTAAATTTTTTAACAATTTGAAAAAATATTAGAGGTAATCTAGAATAAAAAATAAATAGAGGAAAAACATAAGTTTAGTATAGTAATGTGCTAAAAATTTTTCCACAAGACATTTTTAATATGTTATGGAGTTATAGCAATTTAACAGTGTACTACTATTACGGGATGGTTTCTGCCACTCTCTCACAACTTGTGTCTTGCCAGTTACCGTCTTGCTTCACTGGTGTTTCCATTTCCCACACACTCCCAACTCTTTTCAACATATAAATTTGTCTGCCCGGAACAATATCAACCTCACACCTCTTATTGTTTGAAGCTTCTTCTCCATCTGGTTTTTACTTGAATGTGCCCTTCCAGGAGGTTCCATCATCTACTTGGTTTTCATGCTTGTGGTCCATGTATTACATTGCTTTAATACAGCAAGACTCCCTTAGTGCCCTCATATTTACAGCCCTTGAAGAAGCAAGGGAAAGTATCGGGATGACTCAATGGCATACAGCTTACCCGAGAGTTTAACAGATCTTCCCGTCCCCTCTGCAGCTCTTTTCGGTCTACTGCCCAGACCATGTGATGTGGAAAAGTCCCTCTGGGGCTTGCTGTGTCTCAAAGAAATATCTTTAAAAGAAGGGCACAGACCATCTTTATTCCTAAACCAATGGTCCCCTCGAGTGGAATTTTAACTATTTAGAAAACAAAGGACTTCATAAAGCTCTAGCCTTTCAACTTCAATTTAACTTTTTTCCCATTTCTGTTCACTGTCTCCTGCCTGTAGCATCTAAACCTAGTCTTAGGCGTTGTATAGACACAAATCTCTTTGAAAGTCTCCTGCCAAACATCTTTATGTTAAAGATGATGTCTTAGACTTATGGTCTCATCTTTATGATTTTTCCTGGGAAGCCATAATCTGGCCTAGTGGGAAGTCAAGTATAAAATTCAACAAATTACAAAAAAAATGAACACAAGAATTGACACACATTTGTTGATAATTCACTAAAGCCACCCGACCACAACTCTTCCTATATTTGCTTGATACACCATTTTGAATTTGAAGTTCCTTTAAGGATGAGATGTTTTCTAATTTTTCATCTTCATCTTCTTAAGCCCTAAAATAATTTGTAGCATGCAGTAGGTGAGGCATGCAATGATATGTGAGAAAGGATACAATATTTAATAGTCTCAAAGAAAATAACTCATCATTTGCAAAACAAATACAACATATCTCATATTATTAAAAAGTAGTTTCCCTCTCTGGATAAATATATAGATGATAGAATCAATAGCTACATACACACGTGTGTGTGTGCACAAAATAAAAGTTTAACCTCCTATCTAACAAACGTGGAAATTTTTCATTATCTTATATAAAAATGTGATAGATGATCTACATGATATTAAAGAATGGAATTTAAGATAATAGATACATAATATTTTTTCACATCAAAAACAGTATAAACAAGGAAATGTATAAACCATAATAGAGATCATGAATAAAAGGTTAATGTTCTTAGTAAATAAACTTATAAATCAAGAGGAATTCATTTCCATTTTGGCTTGCTTAAGTATGTATCCTATGAACTCAGTCTCTCCCCTTCACAAATGCCACTGGAAAAAAGAAGAAAAATTGAAAAAAAAATAAGATCAAAAGGTGAAAAAGTTCAGACAGACAAATGTAAATAAACATTAGTAATTCTCTAGAAAATAAAATATAATTTCTGATCAAAGGTAAATCTAGGCAGAGCTCAGAAACCCCTAGTTTGGTGGCAAAGGAGGGAATTGCAAGATAACTTAATAATACGGCATCACCAACATACTTGTAGAAGGCCCACCAAGCTAAGAGAAAGAAGGGTAATGTGAGAAAATCCCCCAAATGTATTGTTGAAAGTTTATGTTTTTTTCTAGGTCAAAAGGCTCTGCTTGTTAAGGGAAGAAACAAAATCAAATACATCCTAAAAAATTTTTTTTAACTGAAAGGATTAAAAGTTTAAAAGCTTCCAGAAAGTAAAACCAAGTATCTTGCAAAGCAAAGAGTCTAAGACTAACAATAATGAAGTTCAAAATGGTAAAGAGCCATTAAGTCAATTCTGCAAGATCTGAAGAGAAGTTGATTTTAAACATAAAAATTATACTCTTTCAAATTAACACTTACTTGATTATGCATGTATGCATTCAGGTATAAACTTAATTAAAGTAATTTATCTCTGAGAACCATTACTTGGCTTTTTAAAAAGATTAATAAGGTAGATAAACTTCTGAAAATCAAATGAAGCAGCAGTAAAGACACAAAAAAATATGAGGCAGACAAGGAGAATTTTAAAAAATAATATTATAGGTAAATACAATAAATTTTGAAAACTTTGAAAAAATATGTTAGTATCTAACTAAGAACGTAAGAATGAACAAATTTAATCCAATCAGAGGGAGGAAATTTAAAGTTTCGAAATAATAATCTATAAAAGAAATCTAAGATGCGATTAATGTTCTATTCATCCAAAATTACAAGAGTTCAGGTAATTTTTATACCAGAACTTAAAAAAGTTTTTTTTTCCTGGTTCAAAGAAATGAATGATTTTAAAAAGTAGTATTGATTTGATTGAATTCTTTTGAAAGAAGGAAAAATAAAGAAATTATACACTCCATGAACACACTTATTAGTAGTATATTTATTAAGGTAATGTTACAATATAGAAGGAAGTGGTCTCTGCAGGGAAAATGATGGAAATTTATTGTTGAAAATACTCCAAATATGGAAAAAAATATGAAACTTTTAATTTTTTCCAAACGTACACTTAGAAGTTAAATACCAAAGATGGACAGAATAAAAGACTAACACAAAGAAATAAACACACATTTTCCCAACTAATTGTGTTTATGAGTATATTTACCAAAAAGTGTTTCTTGAATCAAAAAGAACATGTTAAAAAATAAATTAGTATTGTTTTACTGACTCAGATACATGAGACATTATGTAGTAAAGCCCTACCAAAATGGAGCAAGAATCCATAAAAACTAATCACACAGGCTTGGTGCCTGTAGCTCAGTGAGTGAGGGCACCAGCTGCATACACCACGTGGCAGGTTCAAGCCCTGCCCAGGCCTGGTAAACGATGACAGCTGCAACCAAGAGACGCCAGCATGTGAAATTTACTAGCTGTAGAATATAAATGTCTTTACACAAAAACTAAGAAAATGTCGCTATGCCTATGTTAACCAGATTGATGAAAACATTTCAAATTATACATAAAACCAGCACACTGTACCCCACGATTGCATTAATATACACAGCTATGATTTAATAGAAAAAAAAAAAAAAAGAACAGCCGGGCATTGTGGTGGGCACCTGTACTCCCTCTGCTTGGGAGGCTGACGCAGGAGAACTGCTTGAGCCCAAGAGTTTGAAATTGCTGTGAGCTGTGATGCCACAGCACTCTGCTAAGGGAGACATAGTGAGACTCTGTCTCAAAAAAAGAAAAAAAATCAAAAACCAAAAACAAACAAACAACAAAAAAACTGATCATACAAGACTGAGTCACATTATTTAAGTTAAAATGACCAAGAAGAGACTGCCTGGTCCCCCACTAAGGAGAACCCTAAAGTGTGACCTGTTTCCCTGGTGGTAGCAGCTACTGTTGGTAATTATCCTCTAGAGATAAAATAATAAATGTGATAATTCTGCATTCTGTGGTTAATTCAATCAAGAATCAGAAGATAGTCAGACTGAAAAATCAATGCCCCATCACTGCATCCCTGCTTTCCAAGCCTGGTTTATTTACCCCATTCCTAACTTCAGTCTCCTCCATGCTTCTCTCGTACCCACTCTCCCCAAAGCAAAAACCTTGGCTCTGCCACTATTAAGAACTGAAGCTAAGCAGAAGGGGAAAACTAAGTACATTATATCTAAATGTAAACATTGTTCTTATTACTGTGGAGTTCATTGTAAAATTGTACTCAAATACACACCAGGATGTAAAATGTGTAAAAGACATTTAGATCTTAAATCCTAGGTGGGAAGCTAGCTTCCTGGAAGGCTGATGAGAGAAAGTGGCGAGGAGACAGAGAGAAAAAAAGGACAGAGGTAAAACAGTTGTTTGAGGTACACGAGTGGTTTTTGCTTGAGAAAGAACAGAAGGAATAATTTTAATTTCTAATGCTTTTGATTTTTTAATATTTCTTATTTTTTCTTAAATCTGTACTACTGTTATCTTCTAAAAAATTATAAAGATGTTATAAATGAATAAAAAAAAACATAAATTCCTAATTCCTTTCAAAAAGTAATTAACATCATTTACATTTTTATGAAGCCTATATTTTAAACACATATGTTTATATTTGCAGGTGATACATTTCTTTTATAAAATTTATCAATATATTTTTCTGTTAGTGTATGTGGACAGGGTAATAAACACAGGGGAGCTAAAGGTAAGTTCCTATCAATACCTCTGAGCAAAATGAGAATTATGCAAAAATTCTAAATTCTGTTTGAATAAAATGTTAAACATAATAATCACTTATATACAGATTTTACGAAACTGTTGCAAGGTATCACCCAGTAGGAGGATTTCATAAATTGTCTTAGTTTCTTCTCTTTTCAAAAATTAAGTCTCTGGGATCCCTGCTAAGGTATCACATGTGATGAAGTATCACATGCAAATGAATAGAAAATGAAGATTGGGCCTCCTGAGACCAATAATTGATGGATATAAGATCAAAATAAGCAACACCAGGGATGACATTGACACCAAGACGTGAAGGAAGGAACTGCCTCTCTGCTGTCCATGAGCCAGACCTTCCTTCATCCAGCAGTGTTGCTCTTCAGGTCCAGGCTGTGACTGTGGAGAAAGGCAAATAAATCTGTGGGCTCTTGACTCTAATTTGTTTTAGACAAATTAGTCTGTTACTAGACAAATGTTAATTAATCTGTGGTAACTTGGAATGGTCCTTTCGGAAGAACTGTATGTCTTGCTAGTGTTCTTATAATTAGGGCTTTACTATTCTATACCAGATTTTAGGCCATAATCTCATAATCTTTAATTTCTACTAAGAAAAAATAAGATAAATTTTATAAAGCAACTCTGCAAAATTGCTTATCTAACTGCATCACAGGGTCACAGAGGGCTGTTTTCTCTATGCTGGGAAAAGGAGCTCCAGGAGACTGGGCTCCATCTTTCCACTTATCTCCAATGTATACCACTCAGTGCTGTTACCACACACTGCTACTCCAGACAAAGACAATGTTATGTGTGTGGAGAGAGAGAGTGAGAGAGAATGAATGGGAGGGAGGGAGGTGCAGAAAGGGACAAAGAGAAAAAAAAAAAAAAGAGGGTGACGAAGAGGGAAAGAAGGAAGGAAGAAAGGGAGGGAGGGAGGGAGGGAGGGAAGAAAGGAGGAAGGGAGGGAAAAATTACAGGACAATGTCCATGATGAACTCGAATGCAAAAGTCTTCCACAAATTCTAGATTCCATAGCACCTTAAAGGGATCATACAGCATGACCAAGTGGGATTTATCCCTGGAAAGAAAGGATATGCAAATCAATTAATGTGAAAGCATAAAAAGAACGATCATCTCAAGAGATGCAAATTAAGCATTTGACAAAATTTAACACTCTCTCATGGTAAAAATTCTCAAAAAACTAATTGTGAGAGTAATTTACCTCAACATAATAAAAGCTATATGTATGAAAAGCCCACAGCTGACATGGGCTTTAGTAGACAAGAAAAGAGATTAAAGGTGTCCAAATAAGGCAAGAATTAAAATTACATATTAGCAGGTGACATATCTTGTATGTAGAAAAATATACAGATGCCACAGTAATATGACACAATTAATTTTAAAAGTCATCAAAGTTGAAGGATACAAAATTGGCAAATGAAATTTAGTTCTGTTCTGTATGCTAACAACAAAGTATCTGAAAAGAAAATTAAGAAAAAATTAATTTATAATAACATCAAAAGGAATAAAATGCTTAAAAATAATCTTAACCAAAGAGATGAAATACTCGCACATTGAAAGAACAAATCATGGATGAAAGAATTTCAGAAAAACACAAATAAATAGAAAGACATCCTGTGTTAATGGATCAGAAGAGTTAATACTGTTAAATACCCACAATAACCTAAGCGATCTCCACATTCAGTGCAATGTTCAAATATCAAGGTCCAAATAAACATTTTCAGAAATAGAAAAAACAGTTCCCAAATTCATGTGGAACCACATACTATTCTGAACAGACAAAAACATCTTGAAGAAGAACTAAGCAGTAGATAACGGATTTCTTAATTTCATAATATACTTCAAAGCTATCATTAAAACTGACGGTACTGGAATAAAAACAGACATACAGACATACAGACATACAGCTCTAGAAGAGAGAGCCCAGAAATAAACCCAATTTATGCGGGTGACTGATTCTAGAAGGGTGCCAGGAATAGAGACAATAGGACAGTGTTCCAAAGGTGGTGTTGAGAAAACTGGACATTCACATGCACAATAGTGCAATGGACCCTTATTGTACACTGGAAACAAAACCAACTCAAAATAGATTAAAGATTTAACATAAAACTTAAAGTCTGGAGAACTTTTAAAAGAAAAACGAAGGGAAAAATCTTCGGAAGATTGAGCTTGGCAAATATTTCTTGGGTATAATATCAGAAGCATGAACAACAAAAGCAAAATTAGACAAGTGGGAATACATCAAGTAAAAAATTTCCACACAGCAAAAGAAGAAAATAGAGTGAAAAGATAACCTAGAGAATGGGAGAAAATATTTGCAAAGCATATGTATCTGACAGAGGATTAATATCCAAATTATGTATACAGGGAACTCCTTGCTACAACTCAGCAGGAAGGAAGTGGAAAACAAAATTTCTCCATTAGAAAATGTACAAAAGACTTCAATAGTCATTGTCTAAAGAAGATACACAAATGGGGCGGCGCCTGTGGCTCAAAGGAGTAGGGCGCTGGCCCCATATGCCAGAGGTGGCGGGTTCAAACCCAGCCCCAGCCAAAAACTGCAAAAAAAAAAAAAAGATATACAAATGGCCAACAGGGATATGAAAGGATGATCAACATCACTAATCATCAGGGAAATGCACATCAAAACCCTGTAACATGTCACCTCACACATGTTAGGATGGCTATTATATAAAAAAATAATAATAAAGAAGGTAGGGCATGGTGGCTCATGCCTGTAATCCCAGCACTTTGGGAGGCTGAAGCAGGCAGATTGTGTGAAATCAGTTCTAGACCAGTCTAAGCTAGAGCCAGACCCTGTCTCTAAAAAAGCTGGGTGTTGTAGCAGGCTCCTGTAGTCCCAGCTGCTTAGGAGGCTGAGGCAAGAGGACTGCTTGAGCCCAAGAGTTTGAGGTTGCTGTGAGCTGACACCACAGAACTTGTACCGAGGGCAACAAAGCGAGTCTCTGTCTCAAAAATAAATAAATAATAAAAGAGTTGGGAAGGATGTTTAGAAATTAAAGTCTTTGCACACTATTAGTTGGAATATTAATTGATATAGCCACTGTGGAAAACAGTGACCCAGCAACCCTATTTGTGGGTAAATGCTCAAAGGAATAGGCGTGAAAATCTCTTAAGAGATGTCTGCACACCCATGTTCATCACAGCATTTTTCAGAATAACCAAGATGTGAAAATAGCCTAAGTGTCTACTGACAGATAAATGAATAAAGAAAATGTAATATATATTATTTATAAATATATACAATAGATATCATTCAGCTTTAGAATATAAGGAAATTCAGACAGATGCAACAGCCTGGATGAAACTATAGAAGATTATGCTACATAAAATAATCCAGTGTCACAAGAACAAAAAATAGAATAGTGGTTTCCAGGGGTGGGGAGGGAAATGGAGAGTTGTTGGATATTACAAAATTTCAGCCATGTAAGATGAATAAGGTCTAGCTAGAGATGTAGTATACAGCATGGCACCTTCAGTTAACAGTATTGTACTGCACACTTGCAAATTTGTTAAAATGGGGTGGTGCCTGTGGCTCAAAGGAGTAAAGTGCTGGCTCTATAAGCCGGAGGTGGCAGGTTCAAACCCAGCCCCGGCCCGGAAAAAAAAAAAAAAAAAAAAAAAATTGTTAAAATGGTAGAACTCATGCTAAGTGCTTTCACCACAAAATGCAGAAAAGAAAAAAAAAAAAAGAAAAAGAAAAAATGGGATCTAAGGAAACTTTTGGCGATATTGGCTATGTCTATTACCTTGATTATGGTGATTGTTTCATGTGTATATCCATATGTCCAAACTCATCAGATTGTACACATTAAATTTGTACAGTTTTTAAAATCAGTTCTACTTCAATAAAGCTCTTTTCAAAAAGAGTAATTATATGTTTATTTTATTTGTCTTCATTTAATTTGAGGCAATTTGTATTCTTTCCGGTTCTCGGATTTAGCATAGAATTGTAATATATAGATCTTAACATAAAATTGTGTCATATAGATTTTATAAAGATGGAGTTTTTAAAATGAATTCATTTACTTTTATTCACTTCCAGGTGAGTGTAGGAGTGAGAATTATAAATTTGTTCTTAAAATATTTTTTTCAGAAGCACACTTCTTATGTTTAAAAGGAATAAGGAAACATAGTTCTAAAATGACAGTTGTATTTGTGTGATGACCAGCTTAGAATTAAAATTTACAAAAGTAATTGCAACTCTAAAAAAAAATGCACACATTCTGAGTATGTAGTATATCAAGTTACTATTAACTTATGAAAGAGCAAAATATTCAAATCTAAATAATATGGAAAACATAAAATATGATGAATTATGTTTTAATTATACTTTTCTACGAATAAAATATTTCATGTTTGTCTAAGACTACAGAAAGATTTTTTAGACATATAATCATGCTTTCATTTAATGAGTATTAACAACCAAGTATTTCTTTTCCATACTAGAAATTTAATGATAATCAAAAACAAAGCCATCACTTCCCTAGGAGAGATGGCAGTCTGTTTACAGAGTAAAAATTAATAATATATTTATCTAAATAAATGTAAAATTGTAACCAATGTGAGTTTGGTGAAAGTTACACATATGTAACTTACACATATGTAACGAGGCCTTTCTGAGGAGCAACTGACCTGTGCAAGGTACAGAACCTAGGAGCATTTACCTGAGGCTCAATCCTTAGTATACAGGGAATGATGAATACATATTTTTGTTTGGATGAGTCAAAAACTATATTATTACAACTCCATTCATGCAATGGCACAAAAAGAGAAAAAAAACAAACAAACAAAAAAAAACAATATTTGTATGGCATAGGGATGAAGCTGATTGCAACCAACCATGGACCCTTCCAGGTGCTGTGACATCATATTGAACATTAGGTCTCTAGGTCCCACCCAATGGGAAGGTCCCATTCCAATGGGAAGGTCTGGACTAGAATGTGAACTCCATGGAAAAAGTGATCATTATAGATCTGTTTCCTTCTCACAGCCGTATCTTCAGCATGTTTCATTTCCCAGCATGAATAATTCCTTCAGGGATTACACATTTCTTGTTTGTGAACATCCGGAGCTTACTTAAAGTGCTCCTTTATTTTTTTGATTGGTGAAATCACGTATTTGAGATAAGTTAATTTCTTTCAAAATGTAATATTTTTTAATCCTTAAAAAAGAATATTTGGCATTCAACTCCAGTCAGTGCACATAAGGCTCAATTTCAGAATCCAAATTCACTGTCTCTAATGAAGTTCAAGTATAAGAAACAACACAGAAAAACATAAAACACAGTTCTTCACTTTTATCTGGTTATATAAGCCATAGATACACATGCAACTTTTAAACAAAAATTAAATAACAATGCTATATAAAATGTATTTGAATTAAGATTAAGTGCCAAATAAATGTCTTATAAATAATAAATCTCCTATATTAAAAAGGGAACAGACTATATTGAAGACTAAAATGAGAAAAATTACTATAGCTTATAATTTTGGAGGAAAGGGGATATAAAGGACTAAGGAATGATGGGAGTAGAAAGGAAAATTGAAATTTTTAAAAGTACAACAAAAAATATGAGCATTGGTACCATTCACAAACCAAGGAAGTAAAAACATAAACAAAAATAAACAGGGTAGCCTATTGGATTTCCACATATTCACAAGAGTAATTCATTTTTATACTAGAACTAGCTAATAAATCAATGATATGCATTGAAAGCAATTGATAAACTCTAGAATTGGAATCAGGCAGTAGGAGATACTTTATAAAACAATAAAAACATAAAGCTCCCATGTCAGATTTTTTGCCAAAGTACAAATCAGATATTTTAACACACTTACTTTTTTTTAAAAAAGATGAAAACAGAAAGTGTACCATCCTGCCCCTCCCACACCAGTCCATCTATGAGTTTAAGATATTTTGCTGACTATCACCTTCATCGTTTTTCTTAAAACTATATACATCTCCTTACATTCAGTCTCTCCATGAATACACAAACACATTTATAAAGCAATGCCTTTCTTTTTTTTTTTTTTTTTTGAGACAGAGCCTCAAACTGTCACCCTGGGTAGAGTGCTGTAGCATCACAGCTCACAGCAACCTCCAACTCCTGGGCTCAAGCTAGTCTCCTGACTCTGCCTCCCAAGTAGCAGTGACTACACGTGCTGGCCACAAGGCCTGGCTATTTTTTGGTTGCAGCCGTCATTGTTGTTTGGCGGGCCCAGGTTGGATTCGAACCTGCCAGCTCAGGTGTATGGGGGTAGGGCCTTAGCCGCTTGAGCCACAGGTGCTGAGCCAGCAATGCCTTTCTTAAGGATGATTTTCAAGTATAAAATTTTGAACTTCAGTTTTACCATGAGATTGCATTACATTATGGTTAATGACACATTAATTTTACATGTGAACATTGCCACATTTTCTTTAGAATCTCAGCAATATTTAAAACCAAGTGAAATTTCTAGATGTAAAACACAAGCTGTCCCTATCACTTCAGTGTTCTTTAAAAAATAGGGACACTTAAAAAATATTAGTATATGGGTCTCTACCCTCTATCCTCGAGGTTTGCTAATGTTCAATTCTCCAAACTTTAATGCTAGCAAATCATTAGTGGTAATGCAGTGCACTGCTACAATAGTTTTCTTAATTTTTTTGACTAAAACAAAAAATTTCAAACAAAATATTTTACTTCTTTTTATGGTATGCAACTTTTCAGAGAAAAATCTAATTTCTAAAAATTAAATATTTTACCACTTAAAATAATATGTGGTTTTATTTGTGATTTTTGTATAATTTCTTTCTGGCTTGTATTTTTTTGTTGTTTTTTTTTTTAATTTATTTTTTATTATTAAATCATTGCTGTGTACATTAATGCGATCATGGGGCATCATACACTGGTTTTATAGACCAGACCGTTTGACACATTTTCATCACACTGGTTAACATAGCCTTCCTGGCATTTTCTTAGTTATTGTGTTAAGACATTTACATTCTACATTTACTAAGTTTCACATACACTCTTGTAAGAATAGCTGCTAGTAGAACAAATATTTTTGCAAGAATGAGGTGCCCCTAAGTCTCTATTGACCCGGATAGAATAGAAAGATTTACAAGTTTTCCAGAATATGTAGATCCCAAGACCAAACAGAATATTTCACAATATTAAAAAAAAAAAAAAATCCACCTCTCTCTAGTGCCTAGTAAATACTTCAAAGGAGCCTACAGAGGTCCCGATGGGATCTCATCATCCTTGTTTGAATTATTTTAGAAGTGAGAACCACAAATGTAGCTTTATATGGGAGATAAATAATGCACATTTTTATTTGCAGAATTTTACATCTAGTGTGCCTGTCTTACCTTCTCTATTTTCTGGTAGGCTTCAAATCAGCACAGGATATATAAAAATACAATAATAGTACATTAGCACATGCTCTTTGCTCAGGAATCAAGACAGCGGAATGCAAAATGAAGAGAGCCTTGAGGCAGGAGAAGACTTCCTTCCACTCGGACATGAGGTATGGATAAGTCTGTCTCTCAGCTTCCTCTTTTCAAACTTCCTCACGTGGAAATTGAGGGAAAAAATGAGGAACATGGGTCCTGTCTTTTTGTATGAATTATTGTGAGAATCACATAATGTTTATTAGAAATAACTTTTGTAAACTGCAAAAAAATAACAAAAATAATAAACTGCTAAAAAAATAACAAATCTCAACATCACTAATAGCACAGAAAAGAAATGAATTGCTTGCCACCTCCTGGCAATGTGGTAATGTGCTCCATACAACCACATCTCATCCTGCAGGCAAATCCTCAAAACTTTCTAATTTTATTCCATTTTTCTTCTTTTAAATAAATTCAGTAGCCTATAATATTATACCAACTCAATTCTTGGCAGTATAGACTTTTAAAAACTTCCACAGATAAAAATACACAAGCTTTTAAAATCTCACAAAGAAATTAGATTTGGACTACAGATCTGAGGCCTATTACTCAATATTTATTGAGATAGACATGTGATTTAAAGCTAAGATGAGGACAGAAAATGCAATCATTATCTTTCTACTTGGCGTGTCTGTGAAAGCTATCATGACCTATTTCATTGCCCCTTGTCATGATGCTATTTACTATGCTAATTGAAACTCTGTAATGTTGAAGGTATAGAAAGGATTCCTTGGGCACATAGCATATACCAAAATAAACAATTAGGACAGGGCATTTAAGAACTCATTTTTATGCTATTACACAGAATGACTCATGAAAACTCACCAAGACAAATGATTGCCATTTAAGGACAATTGAGAGAGGTGACAAGCATGATGGCTTCATTACAAATTGCCAATCAAGTTAGAATCACTCCTCAGAATGAAGCTCTCCCTCATCTATTGAAAATGTAACTAGGGTCCTCTTGAGCTGGGAACACCTAAGATGCCCCTTTTGTCTCCTGATACTGCCATACTTACCCTTGAGGTCAGAAAAGACTTTTTAAAGACAAAGCCTTTTATTTCACAATTTAAATTATGCCCCAAACTGCAATTTTTTAATACTTTGCAAATAAATTTAATTGAATTTCTCATAATTCAAAACTTCTCAGATAAAACAAATAGTATTCCTAATTTATGTCCTTAGGGCAAGACAACAGTTTTTTTCAGAGGAACAGCAGAACCTCTAATGTGTACAAGTTATGCTGACAAATGTATTTCTTCCTTAAAAGTTACATTTCATGGTAATGGATTTTTAAATAGATGAATAATGTTTTTGACAAGCTTGAAATTTTTGGAAATGTTCTCTCATTCATTGGAACAAAATGATTTAGCTTGAATCTCTGGGTCAGGATACTCATAAGTCTTTAGAAAAAAATTAGGAAGCAAGTTTTCCAACTGTTGTTTTTAGATGAAGTATGCTTGGCTTAAACTTAACTAGCTGTGTTCTGCAGAGTGAGTGAAATATTATTTGGGACTTTCCCTCTTACCTTGAACAATTTATATGGTTTAAAAAAAGCAGTCCTCATTTCAAATATCTACTTCAAAATAAGGGCCCTGAAGATCCCCTCATGCTCTTGAAGAAGGACACAAGGACCAAACACTGGAGCCAGGGGGACACTCTGCAGGTGAAAGCTGGCTAATCGTCACTCACCGGAAACACAGCATTTGCCAAAGGAATTGAAGTAAGATTAACATTTTAGCATTCCACAAGAGGGCAGAGGGAACATAGCAGCTGCTTATGTTTTTATTTAAAAATATAGACTGGGCTACATTTTTAAGATTTACTTTGCATAAGAGAAAAGTAATAAATATTTAAGGTTTCAATTTTCCAAATCTGTAATTTTGGATCTTGTTAGACATCAGATAAAGCAGTTTAAGTTTAGTTCTTAAATAGCCAAATATAAAATCTGACACACAAACATACAGCCACTGAGAACAAAGCAAACTCCCCACAAAGGTGTGATGTTTGCTTCCAAGGCGATATGAAAGCAGACGAAAGCATTTCTATTGCTAAACACTTTTTTGAATAGTATGGTAATCTTATCCAATTTAATTTTACGTGGATTTAGCAGCGTCTATCTAAACTTAGGAATAGTGGGCGGCACCTGTGGCTCAGTGGGAAGGGCGCCGGCCGCATATAACGAGGGTGGCAGTTGGAAGCCAACCCCGGCCAAACTGCAATAAAAAAAATAGCTGGGCGTTGTGGCGGGCGCCAGTGGTCCCAGCTACCGGGAGGCTGAGGCAAGAGAATCGCCTAAGCCCAGGAGGTGGAGGTTGCTGCGAGTTGTGAAGCCACGGCACCCTACTAGGGCAATAAAGTGAGACTCTGTCTCTAAATAAATAAATGAGAACAAATGAGATTTGTTCTATTTAATGATTTATTTTAATTTGATGCTTAATCATGCTACTTTAGCACTTCTCATGGGAATCATACCATATAGACAGTATAAAATTAATGTTTTCTCATAAGAAATAATCTAAATTTCAAAGAATCGCATTGTACAGAAGTTACTCCCTTGTGTTAAAGGCCTGTATCCGTGGTGAGCTTCCCTGCATGCAGGCAGGACGCTGACGGCGATGGCGCATCTGAGGCCTCCCCGTCTCCCCCAAAAGCCGTGCCGGTAGGGGGCAGCAGGGAGCGCAGATGGAGCAGAGCTGCCTAGAAGTAAGCGCCTCCCTGGCTCAGCTGTCTTCTCTCTACCACTAGAGAAGGGGTTGACGTCGCCACGATGACTTTTTTTTTTTTTTTTTAATGCTCAGTCTTCTTTTTTCATTTCTTTTACATTTTGAATATCATGCATCAGTTTAACATTTCTCCACTTTTTGTTGTGGGCACATGATGACTTCCCTTTATTAAAAGTACATGCTTTTATGGATTACACAGCAGTAATCACGATGTCTGCCCCCGTCTTCCTCCGCTCCCCGGGGTCCGCTGCTGTAGCTTCTCTTTCCTTTCCTGGACCACAGAGCGCCCTCCTCCCGCCCCTCCCCACCCCTGTCCTGGGTGCCTTCCGGTTGCTCTGCACAGGGACGCCTAACAACTCTACATACTTTCTATCTTTTGGTAAATATTATTCTGTTCATTTTAGAGATTAAAGATCTAAGATACAGAAGGTTGAATAATTTGTCCTGGAGACACAAGCAGAGCAAGGATTTGACCGCATGTCAGTCTAAAGATACAATAGAAATTCTTTCTGCTCTGCGATATAACCTGCTGTCCTTCCAATGAAGACTAAGCTCTTCTAAACTACATTTTCTTCTAAAATCAATACTCCACTTCCTAAACCTACTTGATAGTGGTATGGGTTTTAGGACTCACTATAATTTTGCCACCAAGACAAAATTATTATAGTAGGAAGCAAGAAATACCTGCGATTTGGATCAAAATGCCAGGATCAAAAACATATAAGAAAGATCCCATTTTTCTTGCATTACAATCTCTTTTATGTGTCATGAATTATGGAAACTCTCCCTTTAGCCAGTATAAACGTTTATTTCTCTATTTTTTCATTCTAGATTCCAAACTTTTTGAAATGTCTTATCAGCCTATCTCCAAGGCACCCAGCACTCAGCAGCATCAGACGATTCTTTCATTCCAAAAACACTACACAGTCTTGAAAATGTGTATGTAAATATCCATGATAGGAACTTGCTTATTTTCACTGTACTCTCCTTTGGCGGGAAGAGGTATTTTTACAGCCTAGTATTTTATCTGCTTCATTGTTTTATTTATGAAAAATGTAAACTTCCAGAGATTTCTTATTTACCTTGGTTAGAACAGTTTACACTAAAGGTTACGATACCAAGGCGTAATTTAAGATTAAGAGAAAACATAAAAAGGCTTAGTGGGGTTTTGCCCTTCCCTTCTGTAAGTAGCAGCCTATTCCCTTATAAGAATATTAGAAGGAACATTTTCATTTAAAATTATGAAGTTCATAAACATTCACTTACAAAATGTTATGATTGTAATAATTGGCTGAGTTTAAATATAACTGCGATAGCAGCAAAATTTATATAAAAATTTGAAGTTAGTCTATTTAACACTTCACTTTTAAAAGATTCTCATTTATTTGCATGTTACAAAATATCAACAAATATCCTAAGTATGAATACTCTTTGAACAAAATGCGACATTTTCAAATACCTGAAGATATGTTTACTGAATAACATCTTTTCTTCCAAGGTCATTCACATACATTTTCATCATTTGCATTCATACGCTTGAAGGTAAGGAGACTCATTAAATACCATTAAAATGTAACTGAAATTTAAAGAAATTATATTCCTCTTCCAGTACCTCAAAGTGATAGAACCAAGAATAAAGATTGTGATATGTCAGCTTTTAAGAAAAGTTATTCTATATTGATATGTCAATGATAGATATTTTCAAAAATTATTTGAGACTTTTGCCACAATTTCCTTTGCCGTCCTCAGTCATGTCAGTGTAGTTCTTCCTTTATTTGGCTTGCAATTTAAATATGCAAACTTTCATAAGAAATTCTCCACAAATACAGTTGTATAAGCACAATCACATCTAACTTGAGTGCTTTTTCTGTATATAATACAGCCATGACAAGCATGATGGATGTTCACCAAAAATCATAAAATCTACCTGCTTTACATCTATAGTAAATTGTTTTGTGTAATCCAGAGGCTAAATTAGCAATTTTATTTTTAATTTATTATAATAAATGAAACTGAGACAAATATGAAAAATAATACAGAAAAATAACTTTTTCATGACTGAGTATACTATATTTTAATTTTAAAAAGTTACCATTTTATTAGTTAATGTTTTCATGATTTCATCATTGAAATTAGCACTGTGATAAAGATTAATATACCTATATATTTGCATGCAGTCATTTTTTAAAATTAATTTTTGGCGGTGGAAATGGTTTAGAAAACGTTGAGAATATTGCAGATATTATTTTTCAGTTCCTTAAGATGATTGCATAAATGTTTCAAGAATCATTTCTGCAGACCTTTAACCCAAGCCAGAAGGTTCAAGTCATATGACCAAAGCAGTCATTTAGATCACTTTTCAAATATGAAAAGTAGGCAATTAGCTACCCACAGGGACATAGCAGAAATTAATAAGAGTGAATATACTGACCTTGCAAACCATCGAGGCCTATTTGAGAGCCTGTGGGCCACAAATGGAGGTTTCTGCTGGGGACTGCCTGACAGCAAGTAGCGTGGGGCTCATTAAGTCTACCTCACCGATCTGAAAAGCCTTCTGGTAACACCGGGGTCGTACCCTACCTTATTCTAACAGATTTAACTTTGTCACCCAGATATACGCAAAGGCATACCACAAAATTTTAAACTTTAAACTCAATAAAAGTGGCTTAAATTGTACAGGTTTATTCTGTCACATGACAAAAATCCAGGAAAAGCTTAACCCAGGGATTATTCACTCATATGTGCACCAGTGTCAGGGAGCCAGATCATGGGCTGGGTACTTCTCCCGGTGCCCCCCACATGTTTGATGGTGGCTGTCAGTTCTGCATATATCAGCTCCAAGGTAGGAAAGAAGAAGGGGGCCAACATTTACTAAAATCTCTCTTTTATAAATTCCCTGGCAGAATTTTCTTACTTCTCATTACAGTAAATTGGGTCAGGTTTCCAGCTCTAAACTGATCTTTAACAAAGGAAAAAGGGATTTTCACAGCTAATACAGGAGTAAGAACTCCTAGAGTTCGAGGAGGGCTGAACCTTCTCTCAGCATAGTCTCATCAATTCCCTCATAAAACCATATTCTACTAGTAAGAAACAGAAGGATGAGCCAGATTTTGTGGTGGGCACCTGTCCTCCCAATGGGAGACTGAGGCAGGAGGAACCTTTGAACCCAGGAGGAGCGAGGCTGACACCACGGCCCTTTAGCACGGGCAACAGGGTGAGATTCTGTTTCAAACAAACAAACAAAAAATAAATAAATAATAAAGAAGAAGAAGAAGAAACAAACAAACAAAAAAAAAAAAAAAACAGGAGGAAATTTGTTAGAAGCAAAGTTGAAAGCTAACCAGTCTGTGCTATAAACTTTGCATCTCACAGTAAATAGTTTTCCTAAAAAAAAATCTCATGTATTCCCACGTCTAATAGGCGGGAAAAGCTATTCCCTATACAAAGTTTCTCCATTAAACCTTAAATAGTGTAACTAAGTAAACATCACAGTGTCCTTTCATTGTCGGCACCCTGATGAAATATTTAATAATATGATCGTTTTTATCTGAAAGTTCCACAGGTCTATGGCTTTTTTTTTTAACTTTTCTAGGAAATAAAGGTCAAATTTTAAAATGTCTGTTTGTAAGTCTTTTTATGGCTTAAGAAAAGCATTATTGGATTTGAAAATATTAACATATTTCAAGGAAACTATTTTATTTTGTAAAATATACTTCTTTCCTACTTGCTATGTTCTCACTTTTTTTCTTTCAACCTGAAATCATGCTTAAGAAATTTACAGGCTGACATGCGTGGTAGATTAAATTACATGTACTGACAAAATAGCAAGGAAGCACATATCACAGCCCAGAATTAATGAGATTTATAAAAGGAATGTTCATACGTAAGATGAGAAAAAACTAATTCATAGGGTTATGTGTCGCTACGAGTAAGATTGAAAGTGGGCCCAGGGGATGGCACTCATCCAGAGAAAAGTCCCAAAGAGTGATCCTGTTGAAATGAGATCTGCTGGGTGAGAATTAGTCACTTGCTCTATGAGGGGGATTCCTTCCATGTGAAGAAAATCTAGCACCAGGTATCACTCTTACTCATGACACCTTTCAAGTGAATTTAGTGGAAGATTTTTTAATTTCTTAGAATAACACTCCCATTTCACCCGGTAATTCACAAATAAAAGAGAGTTCAAACAAGAGAAATTTGGTTGGGGGGAATTTTTTGTTAACTAAGAAAATAAGAATTCATGTGGGTGATAGAGATGGAGATAAAGGTTTTTTTCCAGAAAATTATAATTCTTCTTTATCCTTAAAAAACCTAACTATCATATTTTAGAATTAATATGTTTCTTTACATCGCTATCTTCATAGAGGTGTTAATGTTTTATTAGAATAACATGTATATATCTTAATAAATAGAAAATCTACAGTGCATGTTAGAAAGGGTACAGGCGATTGCACTAATGTACACAGCTATGATTTAACAATTACAAAAAAAAAATTAAAAAAATAAATAAAAAAGAAAAGAAAACACAAGTGTAACAACTGTGCCTAAGGAAGCTAATATTATCTTTTATAAGTACGTTGTACAAAACAATGCCTGATACAGAAGACAATGGTAAATCAGGATTTAATGCAGGGGAAAGACAGTCTGTGATTTAAGGTCCCAGGGGGAAGCAACTGTTCCACACCCAATGAAAATAATTTATGTATTTAATGCTTTCGAGGGAGTAAAAAGTACCTCTACTATTTTGCAATTGTTTAAAACCACATTAAGTGAAGTACATTAGTACAACAGTAGGGATGGATGTAGGACAAATGAATCTATTCACTGCCTGTGTTTGTTTCTTCTCGATTCCAGTTGCAGTCCTATTTGACTCTACACATGGCAATGACAAGCAGAGAATCACCTGATCTGCAGAAGGAAATGGCCACAGTGCATGCTAAGTCTCTAAGTGCTTTTAATGATTTCAGCAGCCGAGCCTCTACACACCAGGCCGTCTCCATCCCATCACCTCCACTACGTGACTGCTGGAATTTCTCCATCCCATCACCTCCACTACGTGACTGCTGGCATTTCTAAATCTCCAAAGTGACCACGTCACCTTACTATTTGGAAATCTTCCCAGGAATTCCTCTGGCCCGGTCATGTGGCCCTCATTCCCATTCGGTTCTCTGCCGAACGATTTCACTGCCAGCCCGTCTCCCCGCCCTGCTTTCCAGCACTAAAATCCTGTGACTCTTTTTAAGCCAGTGCCAAGCAAAGTGTCTGGCATACCATAAGCAATTAAAAAGGCTGAAGGAAGGAAAGAGAACTCAAATTAGGGATCATCTTGGCTTCAAAGGAAAGGTAATAAAATTAAGCAGGCGTGTTAACAGCCAGAAGGTGTCAGAATCATTTGGAAAGTAAGTTGATTTGTCCTAAGCACTTGTGCTATTGACTGGGCATTGATGACAAAAAAAATCAGCAAGCAATGTTTTTAAGTGTTATTGATGATTCAATACTACAAAATATTTCTTCGTCAATCACAAAACTAATTTAACTGTCAGCTGCACAGGGCCAGATGTCAAAAACATGTGTTAAAAGGCCCTAATATGCCATGATCTACTTGATTAACAACTAACTTGCAGAAATTCCAACAATGTGTTCTTGTTTTAGTCTTATTTGCATTGGCGAGCATTCCCTGTGCACTCATCTGGCTCTGCACAGGTCTGATCTATTTGTGCTTTATCACCAGCTGGGAACTGAATTGCAGTGGCCTCCAGCCCTGCTATCTGGCTCTCTCAGCTGCTTATCTGCTCTGTGGCTACAGCAAGGCTTGGCGAGACCAGCTTTATAAATACAGTGGGAGCCGTCTCTGGAGCTTCTGTGTGTCAATCCTAGAACGAAGTCATACTCAATCTTAACTCACTGATCAGCACTGTTTTTTGCACACTCTTAACAGTTGAATAAGTTCCTGGGAATCAAAAGGAATAACACACTCCCTGAGATGCCATAATCCAAGGGAAATGGCAAATAGGGCCTGATGGATTCTATCCACCAGCCAAAAGACGGCAAGTAATTAAATGTATGTAGAAATCTGCGATTTTGTATTAATCATTTTATTGTTTCACACCATGTCTTGTTCCAAAAGTTCTGTGTAATTATATGTGGACAAAAATGGAACTTGTGGGGCAAAAGACATGTAAAAGAGATGGCGATCTTGTCAAAAGTACAAAGATCAGAATGTTGCGGTTGAATTCAACTCTGTCATCTGTGAGTGACAGGCCTTGGGTTAGTCCAGAGGAGGTAACAAAATCTCAACCAAGGGCCAGCTCAGACAGAGTGGAAGCTGCTTCTGGGACAGCATGGTTGAGAAGTTAGCATGTGCCACAGTTGATTAATGATGTCTGTCCAGGCCCAGAAATGGAGACTGTTGCTGCACACATGTGAAATGTTCACTTCCGGGCAAGTCATTTCACATTGTTAAGACCGTTTCCATATTTAAAATGGAAGAGCAGGCATTTAGTGTTTCTCAAAATATGATCTTCTGAACCCTAACATCAGAATCTGTGGGCATGCTTCAAAGTCATAGGTTCTTGGGTGACACAAAAGAGCCTGACTGAATCACACTCTCTAGGAGGTGGGATCCAGGAAACTGTATTTTCAGAAACTTTCCAGGTGAAAAGATTGGAGACATCCAAACATTTGAAACTTGCTGCAATCAAAACTTAAGTCTAAGATACACTATGACATAGAACCGTGCCGGTTCCTAGTCAGTGGTTTTCAAATAAACTAGTATTCCAATTTTGGCACCTTTTAAAAATGCTTTGCAAATAATTTGCTCTATGGGCGGTGCCTGTGGCTCAAAGGGGTAGGGGCGCCGGCCCCATATGCCGGAGGTAGTGGGTTCAAACTCAGCCTTGGCCAAAAACTGCAATTAATTAATTAATTAATTGCTCTATGTTCACTTTTATCCTTCACTTCTATGGAAAACAAAATCAGATGCAAATAGGGTTTGGAAAGGAATAGCACACAGGCTAAATCTGGTGGCTCTGAGCTGTGTTGTTTGACTTGAGCATCTGAACTTCCTTAAAATCTGAACTTGAATGTTTGGAGATAGACCAGAGACTCTCTGGCTTGCCATGGTCACTATACACTCCACCAAACCCACTGCTCTCATTTCTGTTCCCTCCTTGTCATTCTAGTCATCTAGTTTCTAATTCCTCATCTATAGGTCCAGTTCAGATATCCCTGAGACTGCAGATTGGCAAACTGAATAATTCAATGCCAAGGTAGATCCAGAAGACAATGAAACTCAGAGGTCAGCTAAGTCAAATGTGGATTTTGAAGATGAGGCCCTGGGAGAAGAGGCTTGCCCCAGGTGAGGCAGCCCTCCAGTGGTGAAGATAATATGTGGTGGCCACACTCCCACAGATCTCAGCCTTCCTGCCAGACCCACCCCCAGCCTCAAAGGAAGTATGTTTTTTAAAAAAGGAGTTGTTTCAGATTTGGGAATTGCTTTACGATTTAAGCTAGAGTGAATCAAATATGAGTAGGGCCCAGAAAAAAAATAAAATCCTGCCAAGATGACATGGAAAATTATATGGTATATGTTTACTTCTGTGAGTTTTTAGAAAGAAATCAAGTAGTAGAAATGGGTTGACATCACACCACCCCAAAACACAAAAGGGACATATAATCATTAATAGCTTTTGAACCAACATCTTCTCATTCTAATTTTATGAATGAAATTACTATAGAGAACTCTGGAAATAAATTCTTGACAGTTGAAAAGAGAAAACTATCTTTTCCTAACAAGTGGTCTTATTAAATATTCTTCTAAGTCTTCAAATAAAATCTTATAATTCTTAGAATTTAACCTTAAAATTATAATCTTACAATTTTAATAGACCGTGGAGATTATCTGGCCATAGAATTATGGCTCTTTTGGAGGCTTCTGTATTTTTAACGCAGAGCATTGATGCCCAGACTGAAGTGTACATCACAAAGCCCTGGGGAGCTTTCTAAGGTGCAGATTCCCAGGCCCTACTCAAAGTTCTAATTCACTAGGTATAGATGGGGTCAAATAATGTAGATTTTCAACAGGGACCTTCTGATAATTCTAAAGGACACACCAGTTTAGGGAAATGGTAGGACATTAATCTCATTCCCATCCAGCAATGGGGAATTTGAGACCCTGGGGGAGAATTACTTGTCAGGGCCCCCCACACAGTGGCAGAGGTGGGACTGGCCCCTAGATCCCGTGTCTCTTAACTTCATTACCCCAGAGTTTATAGACTAGAATAACATGGAGCAGAGGAGATGGCACTCTAACTATAGTATGCCGTGCAAGAGGAAAACCCCAGAACACTCCTGTAACTGTGGGCAAATCCTTCAAAGTACTGCAGAATCCAGTATGATGGGAAAGATGAAGAAAAGGACGACCATGGGTCTGCTCCCCCTATTTTTAAGCGTTAATATTTATTTTCTTTGTTTCAAGGAGAATTTAAAAAGTCATGTCAATAACATGGGCCTAAAAACCACACATATTCATTCGACCAGCACATCAGCTGTAAGCTCCCCCCCCCCCTCCCAGAATTCCCTAGGAGCTTCAGCTTGTGCTGCTCCTGGGGACTGGCTCTTTGACAATCAGGATAAAATATATGCAAATTCAACTCCAGAGTGTGATACCTGCATTGGGACCAGAGAATGAATGAATGTAGCCAGGATAGAATGATCTATTTCCCTAATGGAATCCACTAATGCATTCATTCTTTTATTCAAAGTACTCCTTTTAAATGTCAAGTCAGAAGGAAACTCTCAGGATGGCATCCCATTCCCTTCAGAGTAAAAGCCAATTTTAAAAATCTCTTCTAACAAGGGGAGATCTGCTGCCCCTCCTTTCTCCGGCCCCTTGCACTCACCCTCTGCCTGATACAATCCTCCCTCCAGGAGTGCTCATGACTCACCCCTCACCTTCTTCACGTCTTTCCTTAAATGTCACCCCTACCTGGCTGACCCACCCTAGCACTGTCTGTACCCCTGTCTGCTTTCTTTTCCTTTATAGAAATTTTTCCCTCTAAAATTCTATGTATATTATTCACTTATAATCTGTCTCCTGCTTACTACCATTAGAATCTAAATTCCATGAAAGCCAGGATTTTCACTCATTCTCTTCTCTGCAGGAGCCCAAAGCCCACAACAGTGACAGTCACATAGTGGGGGACCACTCAACCCCTATCCAGCATACACTGAGCCTGTGTAGCATTCTGCCAGACACTAAGAATGACAAGAACACAGTTTGTGGGTTTGGAGTCTAGCAGAGAAGACTAATCAATCACATAAATAAAGATGAATTAACAATTAAGATTATGACAAGAGCGCTGGAAAGTTCATGATCTTCATGAGAACATAATGGAAATATCTAGAAAGTGTCCCCAAGGAAATGATCAAGAAAATAATAATAGTGATAACTTATTATACCTAGAATTTTAAACACATTCCATATTTTAATACATTTTCTCCTGAATATAATTCACTGAGGTAGATACTATCATTATTCCCTTTTGCAAATGAAGAAGCTGAGTAATGAGGAGTAACCTGTCCAAAGTAGTGTCAGATGCAGAATTTGAATCCAGACACATTGGCTCCAAAGAATTTAAGTCTACAGAAGGTAAAGAACATTCTGGTCTGGGTAACAGCCTATGTGAAGAATCTGAGGCAGGAAGGAACATGGTATGCTTGAAAATCTAGGACAGCATAGCTAGAGCATAGAGAATGAGGGAAAGAGGTGGGGAATGGGGAAGGGGAAGGAGGAGGCTGAATGAAGGAGGGAAGGGGGAATCAGAGAGAGAGCAGGTGGGCCAGCAGGCAGGCAGAGAATGGGCTGCCCAGATAAAAGCCAGATCAGACGGCCTATGGGCCAGGCGGCAACTTCAGCTTTAAGAGCAATGAAAAGCTGGTGAAAGTTCTCAAGGTGGGTCAGGGTGATGTGATCAATTTTCATTTTGAAAAGCCCCCCCTGGCTGCAGGGTGCCACGTCTAGCAGGGAAGTGTGAGGCCCAGCTGGGACTAGAGGTAGTACAGCAAATAGAGAAAAGGTACATTTAAAGGCATTTGGGTCAAGCCCTCCCAAGCTTGTTTGCTTAAGTCCTGATCCCCCCATTTTTTAATTGAAGCTCACCTTCTCTGACAGAGCCTCCTCTAACGTTGCCAGCGCAGTGTCTGTGTTACTGGAATCCGTCTGCAAGGACTTCACTCTGTCTTTCAGATTGGTCAGTTGCTTGTCTTTATCCCTAAGTTGTTCTTGCAAGTTTTCAATCTAAAAATAAAGATCACCATTTTAAATGCATATTTCATTACACATGCAAGGCTAAAACTCCCGAAGTGAACTTATTTTTCTTAAAAAAAAAAAAAAAAAATAGACTTGAGATTACAAAAATTGTCCTCACTATGAGATTACACTTTGTCTTAAACTTAAGGCCATTTCAATGAGACCTTCATTCTTCCATTTAATTCAACTTTGTATTCAAATGTTGGTACAGACGATTAGAATATCTTCCTCTATAGGAATGCAAGCCCTCTGACACAGGCCAGCATTGTTATTTCTATGTATTAATATTTCCATCCCCTTTATGCTACAGCCTTTTAAGTTTGAAGTCCATAGACTTAAGCTTGGTATAGCGAATTCCCTGACGTGTACTGGATGCCCAGTCCGTACCCAGCACCATATCGGTATACGGCAGAACTCATGTAGTCATTCCCTGGCTCCTTTATTCAGTATTAAACTTTGTGATATGCCTTATGTTGTCAAGTGGTGTTTCAAAGTAACCACATGAAAAGCCAAGTAGGTTATCACCAGCAGACTGTTAATAGGAAGAACCTGTGATATAAGTCAAATGTAGCAAGCACTAAACACTCCATTTGGCAACTAAGTCATGTGCTGGCAAACAACCAGCTAGTCTTATCCACTATCTGCAGCCTGAAATAAACACACCAAATGGCCCATTATAACGCCTGCCCCGGAACAGCAGCAAGGACCTGCCCCTGGGCATTGCGGACATTATCATTCATGTTTTTATTCTCTGCTTTCAAACCACATATGTCTTATCTGAGGATGTAAAAAGGCCCCACTGTACAAACAATTTATTCATATTAAGGGTTTTTAAATGACAAGGAAAAAAAGCAGTACAACTCTAAGATAAGTCCATTCAAAATATTTGTATTCTACACCCAGCTTTCTCAGGGAATCGTTCCAAATACATGTTTTACAATGTATGACTCAAATAATTTTTTTGATTACTTGATTTCTTTAGCATGAATCTGGAATGCCAAAGTAAATAATGACTGTCATAGCAGAAGCAATGAAGAGGAGGACTCAGTGACAGTAATAACAGACAAGGCAAAATTAGCATCATCACAGTATTTCTGAACGCAAAGAGTGCTGTGCTGACCCTCAATCTGGAGACACGGTCTGGGCTAATTTTTCCAGTTGTTACAAGGGATGTGGACTAACAGAAATGAATTTTTCCCTTTTATTATTTTCGTTCCTCCCTTCCTCCCTCCCTCCTTCTTTTATTTTTCTTCTGTCTTGAGACAGACATCCAGGAAGCTCAAGTTATAGGTCAAACCTTTTCCTTCATCAATATAAGATGTGTTCCCATCCGGCTGCTTCTGTGAGGATTCAATGTCCCTCCATGGAAAACACAGAAGCTCAAATGCTATAATCATCTTCAGTCAAAGCAAAGGCTTTTTCTATTCCAGACAAGTTTTCATATGGTTATACACCATAAGCAAATCTGTGTGCAAGCAAGAATGTGGATTGCCATGGGTCAGAGTGATAGTAGTTATGTGGCAGAAACCAACAGCTGAGAGACCGACTCTGGAGAGAGTGGACATTATTTCTTTGAGTATACACAGATATATTTGTGCATGCACGTACGTACGAATCCATGGAGGTGCCAAGCACACTAATTAAGCCCATGTGCCCCCCTGGGAGACAGTACCCTGGGCAGGAGTAAGGGGACCTTCTCTCAGGGTCTCAGCCCTGGGGCAGAGGTAGGCACTGATTTCAAGGGACTTTGGGTGCTGGAAATAGATGCCAAAGGAAACTGGCTGTGCTCATAAGTGAGAACCCCTGGGACCTCCCCTAATAAAGAGGAAGACTTAGGACTGAAGTTGAGGGTCAGGGGTCCTACCAGCACATGGGTAGAGGCTGAGAGCTAGAGAAATGTGGGCTGCTGAAACCTTTGGACATCCAGGGGCGTATCTATTTATTCCACATCTAAGAACCCAACAGAAGAGCCAGTGACACCACAGGCAAGACTGGCTAACAGACTGGAATTGGAGACACACTTAGCAGGGTCAGATTATCAGAATTCATTCTTTTTTTTTTTTTTTTTTTTTTTTTTGAGACAGAGTGTCACTATGTCACCCTCAATAGAGTACTGTGGCTTCACAGCTCACAGCAACTTCAAACTCTTGGGCTTAAGCGATTCTCTTGCCTCAGCCTCCCAAGTAGCGGGGACTACAGGCATCCACCACAACACCTGGCTGTTTTTTGGTTGTAGTTGTCATTGTTGTTTGGCAGGCCCAGGTTGGGTTCGAACCTGCCAGCTCTCACGTATGTGGCCGGCTCCCTAGCCGCTAATCTACAGGCACTGGGCCTCTGAATTGATTCTTAAGAGAAAAAAATAAGGTTGGGAACACTATGGGGAACATTGCCTCTTGCATAAATAAAAAAATTAAATCTCTCCATAGATAAATATATTTGTTGGGGGAAAATCACAAAAAAAAAAAAAAATTTAACTTTGGGAGAAAGGGTTTAAACAAAGAGAAGAACTTTGCTTTTCATTTCTGTATTTTGTATAGATTTCTGCTTAAATTCTCTAGCCATGTAGGGGTTATTATTTCTTTAATATCAACCAGGACTATCCAGCTGTAAGATTATGGCCCACTTTTAGTTTATATTTGTACATAAAAATAATAAATAACATATACATGAGTAAATAACAAAGAATTTGATAAATAACACAAATATCTACTTAAAACTGAATTATCCAAGTTACCATCAATTATAGATTTAAACTATGGCCTATTATGCATGTACTTAAAATCATGTTTGGATAGTATTTGCTAACTAAATGGAAATAGCACAATCTTAAGAAAAAGACAGGATATAAAATAACGCAACATTAATTGTGTAAAAAGAAAAACTTTATGAAGTCACTAAAAAGTTTTATGTGGAAACAGGTTAACTAATAATGTTACCTTTACTTTTCTTCTTGCTTTTTTGCATCTGGCAACTTGTCATTGAACATAATAAGTAGAATAAAAAGATATTTTAAAACAAACTACAAAAATATCAGAATGGTTCTTTCAATGAGTTTTAAACAATATGGCCTTGCTTTTTAAAAGACTCCTCTTTGCAGGAGGGACTGTTCCTTTTGGTGCTTTGTTATAACAAAGAGGACTAAATTCTTTAAATTTAGGAGACTGGGGAGAATGTAAAATTCTAGAACTTTAAAAAGAACTGTGCCATTTTCTCTGGTTCACAAATTGCTATCACATTTATAGGAAAAAATGCCTGGAACTTTTTTTCTTCAAAGGGTGAATTTTTACAAGGTTTAATTAGCAAAAATTAGAAAATAAGCACTGAAAAGTTAGGATGGGGAGGTTTAGGAGTGGAAAATGAGGATTTTTTTGAGAAATTTCACATGTTGCAAAAATGGAATCCATTTTAGCAACACAAACCACTCACTGGTCACTGTGACTTGGTAAAGTAAGAGAAGGGTCTGCACACAGGGGCTGGAGCAAAACCCTGCCTTACCTCTCAGTCATAGCTGGGCAAATTCAGAAGCCTGCACAACAGAAGTCACAGCTGTGCCTCACAGGACGGAACCCAGACGAGGGGATGAAGGCGGGAGGTGGGCAGCAGGCCCCGGTGGTCAGCTGACAGTCCTAATCCTAAACTGCCCAAGAGCTAATGGAGCCCTTAACTACTGGCTTGCTAAGCCTGAGAGTCAACACCCACAGGGAGCTCTGCCGTGTGTTTTCACACAACCACAGTCCCTAGCACAAATGTTTAGTCATTGACTAAACAGCCACAGCCTCCTTGACTCCACATTTGCTCCTCTTCCAATTTGGTCTCCACACTGCAGCCAAAGTGACCTTCCTGAGATGCAGATCTAAAAAACGACTTCCCCCCTCAGAGTCCTTCAACGGCTCCCACTGCCTTCCAAATAAAAAGCAAATTCCTTGATAGCATGCAAAAGGCCCTGCAAAGCATGGTCCCGGTGATCATCTACCAGCCCCCAGCCAAGTCCCAACCCTGCCAAACTCTCCTTGCTAGCTCCAAGGACCAGGCTATCTTAATACCTTTCCCACTCTTGGCTATCCATTTCTTCTGCTTGAAAACTCTTCCCATTCCAACTTTTTACTTGTTCAAGTCTTATACAAACCTTTAGCATCCTTGCCTCCTGGGGATTCCTATTCTGACCCCCCACTCCACAAACCACATTAAGTCTCCTAATCTGCATTTTTCCTACACTTGCCTCTTTACTTATCAATCTCTGCAACTGTGAGCTCAATTAAGACAACCTGGATAGAGCTGAAACACATTCTTCTTAGTAAAGTATCACAAGAATGGACAAGCCAGCACCCAATGTACTCCATACCAATGTGACACCAATACATAAACTACACGCCCACGTGAAAAAAGTGAGAGGGAGGGGAGAGGAAAGAGGAGGGGAGGGGAGAAGGGGAGAGGAGGGAAGGCGATCTGCGGGTTCTTGCCTAATGTGCACAATGTGAGAGTGTGCAGCATGCCCCCTGGTGAAAGGCTCAACCAAACTTGAACTTTACCTTAGAAATGAAAACAGTGTAATCTAAACATTTATACCCTCAGATTAATCTGAAACTAAAAAAAAAAAAAAAAAAAAAGACAAGAGCTCTGTAATACTCACTGGCACAATACCTGACTGACCGGCAATGCCACATGTTAACCCACTAAATGAGTCAGAGATGTAAAGAAAGACGGTACTGTGAAGTAGAAGTGACTTGTGAAAAAGGAAAAGGCCCCAGTAGGTGATGGCTGAGTCCCTTCAACTCTGGGACTCTACAAAGAAGAAATTAAAGATGATGGAGAAGGTCCATGTGCAGCCTAAAACAGGGGCCCTAACATGCTTAGACATATTCATAATTTCAACTACTACCCCAAAAGTTTCTTTCTGCTTGTTTTCATTATTAAATTATGAATTGAATATGTTACTAAAAGTTTCTTTTCTCCATAAGACATATCTCTGGAGTTGGTATTATCCACACCAAGGGTAGTCATTAAAATTATTAGTTAAAGCAACAGAAACAACTCAGTCTGATTTAAGTAAAAAATAGGGGGCACTGAATAAACGGCTTGACAGGAAAACAGCTCCCTGTTTATTGCTAAGTAGTACTCCATGGTATGAATATACCAGCTTGTGAAACACTTCACCTGCTGAAGAACATTTGGGTTGTTTTCAATTTGGGCTATTATAAATAAACTACTATTTTTTTTGTAAACATAAGTTTTCATCTCTTTGGGATAAATGCCACCAGAGTGCAATTGCTGGATTGTAAGGAAACTGTGATTTTTTATTTTATAAAACTACTGCTGAACTGTTTTCCAGAGTAGCTTTACCATTCTACATTCCCAACATGAATGTATAAATGATCTGGTTTCTCTATATATACTCGCCAACTTTTGGTATTGTCATTATTTTTATTTTAGCAGTTCTGATAGATGCGTAATAACCTATCATTGTAGTTTTATCTTGCATTTCCCTAACGGCCAATGATTTTTAATGACTTTTCATATGCATATTTGCTAGCTGTACACCATCTTCAGAAGCATCAGGAGATAAATGTTTCTTCATGTCTTTTACCTATTTTCAAATTTTTTAATTTTCTAATTGCTTTTGTTTTTGTTTCATTGTTGACTTTGGAGAGTTCTTTATATATCCTACATATTATTCCTTTGTTATATAGAAAGTTTGCAATTGCTCCCTCCAAGTATGTAGTTGGTCTTTTCATCCTCCTAATGGGATCTTACACAAAACAGAAGGTCACATTTATCAATCTTTCCTTTTATGGATCATGTGTTTGATGCCAATTTTAAGAACTTATCTAGCCCTAGTTCCTGAAAATTTTCCTCCATAATTTTCTTTAAAAAATTATGGTCTTATGTTTTAAATTTAAATCCATAATGCACATTGAGTTAATTTTTGCATACGGTGTGAAGTTTACATCAATGTTCATTTTTGTTGTCTGTGGATATTCAACTGTTCCAGCACTATTTGTTAAAAAGTCTATCCTTCCTCCCTTGAAATGGTATTTTACCTTTGTTAAAAATCAGTTACTTAGGCATATTTGTGTGGGTGTATTTCTGGGTTCTCTATTCTGTCTCATTGATCTATATCTACATTCCTCTAACACTTTCACACTATCTCGATGATGGTAGCTGTACATAACATTAAGGCTTAAAATTAGCAGAGCAATTCATTCCAACTAATTCTTTTTCTCCTAAGATTGTTTTAGTTATTCTAGGGCTTATGCATTTTCATTAAAATTTTAGAAAAAGCTTGTATATATCAACAAAATGGCTCAGTCCAAAATTTGATAGGAATTTCATTAAACCTATAGCTCAAGTTGGGCAAAGTTGAAACCTTTAATATGTTGAGTCTTCTAATTAGTCAATACAGTATATACCTCAATTTATTTAGTCTTCTTTACTTTTCTCATTAACATTTTATAAGTTGCAGCACACAGATCCTGTATATGTTTTGATAAGTTCATATCTAAGTATTTCATTTTCTTTAGATTATTATAAATGGTATGTTTTTAATTTTACCTTCCACATATTCATTATCAGAATATAGAAATGAAATCAATCTTTGTATGCTAACTTTATATCCTGTCACCACAATGAACTTACTAATTAGTTCTAAGAGTATGCTCTTTTTCTTTTTAGAGATTCCCTGGGATTTTCTATGTGGACAATAATGTCATCTGCAAAAGAGAATGGTTTTCTTTTATTTGTTCCTTATGGCAGTGGTTAGGTCTTCAGAGTGACACGTTGCCTAGCTGTAATGAGAGTACACATATTTCTTTCTATCCTCAATTTAAAGAAAGTATATTTAGTCTTAATGGTGAAAAACAAATGTTAGCTACAGGCTTTCTGTAATTGTGCCTTATCAAGTTAAGGTAGTCTTCCTCTATTCCCAAATTACTAATAGTAATAGTTTGTTTTTTTTTTTTATCATGAATGAGTATTGAGTTTTATAAAATGTTTTCTTTGTGTTAATTAATATGGTATTTTTTTCCATCTTTATCCTGTTCATATAGTACATTGAAATGATTGATTTTTGTATGTTGAATAAGAATTGCACAACTGGAATAAATTCTACTAATAAATTTTTGAATTTGATCTACCAATACTTTGCTGGGTACCTTTGTATTTAAATTCATGAGAGACAACAATCTATATTTATAGAGTTTCTGAGTGGTATTTGGTTTTATGCCTTTTTAAATTTGGTACTATCTTTTTCAAGTTTGGGTATCAAGGAATTGCTGGCATTATAAATTAGTAGTGAAGCGTTCTCTTTTCTTGTCTGAGAGAAACTGAGTAACATTAGTATTAATTTTATAACATTGCTAAAATTCTCTTGTGAAGCTTTCTGGGCTGGCAAATTTCTTTTTCAAGAGCTTTTAAATTACAAATTCATTGTCTTTCATGGTTATGAGACTATATTAGTTATCTATTTCATGTTGTTGCATTTTGATCATTTGTATTTTAGGAATTCGTCCATTTCTACTAAGCTGTCAATTATTTGAGCATAAAGTGGTCTGTTAGTATTTCCCTGTTAAGCTGTAATAGCTACAGAATCTATAATAGCTCCTGTTTCATTTCTGGAATTGGTCATTTGTATCTCCTTTTTAAAAATTTATTGAAGATTTAACAATTTTATTGATTCTTTGCAAAGAGGAGCATTTTTTATTTATTATATTATTATTATTATTTTTTATTGTTAAATCATAGCTGTGTACATTCATGCAATCTCCTGTACCCATTCTAAGATGCACCATAGATGTGGCCCCACCCATTACCCTCCCTCCACCAAAACCTCCCCCCTTCCTTCCCCTTCCTTGAACCTTTCCCCATAGTCTTGTGGTATAGTTGGGTTATAGCCTTCATGTGAAAGCTATAATTTAGCTTCATAGTAGGGCTGAGTACATTGGATACTTTTTCTTCCATTCCTGAGATACTTTGCTAAGAAGAATATGTTCCAGC
>CAUYPK010010490.1:0-67499 GCA_963574355.1 Loris lydekkerianus
TGAGCTCTGCATCACATCACTGTGAGCTCCACATCACATCACTGTGAGCTCCACACACCATGAGCTCCACATACCGTGAGCTCCACATCACACCACCGTGAGCTCCACATCACATCACCGTGAGCTCCGCATCACACCACCGTGAGCTCCGCATCACATCACCGTGAGCTCCGCATCACACCACCGTGAGCTCTGCATCACATCACTGTGAGCTCCACATCACATCACTGTGAGCTCCACACACCATGAGCTCCACATACCGTGAGCTCCACATCACACCACCGTGAGCTCCACATCACATCACTGTGAGCTCCACACCACCATGAACTCCACACCACCGTGAGCTCCACACACCGTGAGGTGCACATACCATGAGCTCCACATCACTGTGAGCTCCACATCACATCACTGTGAGCTCCACACCACCATGAACTCCACACACCTTGAGCTCCACATCACTGTGAGCTCCACATCACACCACCATGAGCTCCACATCACACCACTGTGAGCTCCGCACACTGTGAGCTCTGTACAGTGATAACAACAGCTCAAACTCGCTGACCAGGGCAGGGGCAAATGAACCTGTCACTGTAACAGGGCTTAATTGTGCCAACATTTCACTACCACAGACATCTGCACCACCCGGAGTTCAGAGCCATCAGTATTTCTCCTTGCACCTGGTAACATATCGGAAGGTGGGAGAATTATCAAGTTCTTGCAATTAAGTCATCGAAGTGTATCGAAGGTTTGCTGAACCAAAAAGCAAGGCACAGGCACCTGACTTGGATCCTCGTGTCCTTCTGTTCGGTTTACCTGTTTGTGTCAGAATGACCTCAGAAGAGCAGAGGGCAGAACCTGCTGCTGAGTCACGTGGAAAAGGGGTGGGCAAGCCTTGGACTACTTCTGACCATCGTGTGACAGCAGGCAGGCAGTAATTCTTTTGTACTTGCCTAATTTGTACAGGCAATGTAAAACACAAGCCATTACAGGTCACCCAGTACCACCCTGATTTATTTACAAAATATATTATTTAAATAGATTTAATTCATATCTGGTTTATCTTACCTGACTGAATAAGTTACACTTCATAAGTTTACTTTAGTGGGCGTCTTTGGAAAGGACCTTATATTAACCAACAATAGAAGTAACTAAATTTTTATCAGTAGAGTTTGTCTTCTAATTTTTTATCAAGTCCTTTCGATTTTTTTAGCCTAATTCTAAACATAGCTAATGATGTCAGCTAATAAAGTCACAGTCTTCCGTCTTCAACAGTGGGTAACTTTAATGTGTTTGTTTTCAGAAGATGAAAACCTGAGACATTCTTATCAAAAATGTAACAATACATACTACATACTAATCAGTAACTGCATGGACATGGCTGCATCAGAATTTCCCAACTGTGTTACAGATGACGTAAGTAATCTCCTAAGTGGTATCAGAGACTTTATACTTCAAATAACAGTACAATCATTCTTAATACTGTGACATGTTGAATCCAGGAAATGTATTTTTAAACCTTTTTATTAAAATACATTTTAAAACAATGCTAAAAATGATGTGCCACTTTTATTTTGAATTTTAAAAGAAATTATGTGTTGAGAATTAAAAAAAAAAAAAATTTCAAGGCAGGGCATTTCTTTAGTTCATGAAGTGGTACTACGAAGACATACCTGTTTTTCCTAAGAGAGCAAATATAAAGCTCAAATAATAGGCGAGGCCCTTTGCAAGCTGTTAACTCACATGCAAATGTAACAGATGATTAGCCCAACTTTTAACTTCCATCAACCAAACATCACACCCTGACTTCCATCACCTATCTCCATCACCGAGATTCTACCTAAGGTATGAGCAAAATTCTTGCTTTCCACAATTTCCTTTTTTTTTTTTCTTCTAACCAGGAAGGGCTGAGGGTGGAGCTCCATTTAAGCAGTTCAATCAAAACTGGAAAAGCAACTTCCAGCAAGGAATATCATGATAACCTCAGTAGAACAGAAGAGCGGGCCCACCTGGTTGCAGGAGTGGAATCTTCTCTCTCTGACGAGAAACATGAATTTACATGTTTTAATCAACTGCCCACTTGAGAGGAATTGTCATAAAATGGCACCCTGCAGGCATAACAAGAACTGAGCCCAACCATGGGGACTCCCTGTCTGTTTGGGCTTGACTAGGGAGGACTTTCAAACTCCCACACTTGCAATGAAATGCAGTGGTACTTTTTAAATTTAATGTAATTTTTTTTTTTTTTTGCAGTTTCTGGCCAGGGCTGGGTTTGAACCCACCATCTCCCTCCAGCGTTTGGGGCCAACGTCCTACTCTGTTTACCCACAGGCGCCATCCACTCAGTGGTGCTTTGTAAGCCGTGCGGTCATCCTTGTGTGCTCCCTTCCCTGCTAGCATTATGAAAGGTACAACCAAGTCCCTGCATTAAACTGTTGGGCGGGGTGCAGCTGGGGGTTCTCTTCTGCGTGTGGCCTGGAAGAGCCAGAGTGACCAGGAGAAGCTGAGTGGACCGCACACTCGTCTTCCAAGCCACTGAATCTCTAGGTGGTCGGTAAATGCTACAGGCAAAAGTGGAATTTATGGCTGCTTTATGAAGCCCCTGATGTCCTTTCCAAGAAATAATAAATATATTCTGAACATAGGATGTGGTATCAAGGGCATTTTATTCTGGGGAAACAGCTAAGGTTCTTCTCACTCAAGTTCAATGTGGTGGAAAACCATCTTCACGTGCCAGTGCAGAGTTCAATGAGGTATTATCAGCTGGAGTTCAAAAGGGAAGAAGAAAAAACATGCAGGCCTTGTCAGGAAGAGGCCCATGTACACAAGCTCATCCTGGAGATTCAGACTCGCAGTCTGTCCCACACGAACACATATCTTCATAACCCTCATCTCCTGTTGACACTGAAACATTCACATATCGTCTGTATCAGGCACAGCATGCCGCTAACTGAAATGGGATCCAAGTCTAGAGCATGGAGATGGACGCATTAGAGGACTCAAATACCAAGTGCCCCCCGGCAATTCCGAAGAGTCTGAATCAACGTCTGTGGCATGGGCAAGGGATCACGGCACTTTCAGACGCTATCGATCAAACCTGGGTCAGTTTAAATTTAAAATTTCATTATTACCCTTAGAGCTTGGATACCCTTATACTTCCTTGACTTCTGTCTTTTTTGTTCTTGTGATGCAGTCGCTGTAACTCATGAACTGCCTGACACCAGACAGCACAGCCACGCCAGGGAGCACGGTCTTAGGGCAGTAGTGGTGAGCCCCCTCAGGCGTCCCTGCCAGACCACTAAGGGTGAGCAGGTCACAGTGGGAAGACAGCTTTAGTGGAGCCGGGGGAAGCCGCACACAGCAGTGAAAAGCTCACGCAGCTGCCAAATTGAAAATAAGTATGGTCGACTTTCGATCATCCACAAGTGGTTTAACCACATGGCCTCCTCCTTCCTCCAGCTCAACCTCAGTCTGGGCGGTGACCCAGACACTGAGGAGGAGGGTGGTCTGCAAGTCTGAATGCAGCGTCTGTGCCTCAGGTGTGGGCCTGACTATGCCAAATTGTAAATTTTCTTTTATGAAACAAGCCCTGAAGTTCTCTTTTACCAGTAAGGGCAGCTATGTATACAGTGTATGTATGTATAGTAACATTAATAAACCATGAAAACATTAATAAAAACTATGTAATGCGCCTTCCTTTGTTATATAAAATGAAGTTCTTTAAAATTCATAAGCAGATTCTTAGTAGATAACAGAAAACTAAAAATTGTATTCATTCATTCAAGAAGTTTTATGGTGTTTTCACCATGTTATCTGCCGGACACAGTTCCAGGCACTCTGTCTATAAAGTTGAAGATAATTCAGTATCTACCTCATGGGCTCCCAGTCCGCACTGGACGATAAATAATTTGAATTCGAAAGTCACATTTTTGAAAATTTAAAATATCCTTACAGATTATTATTGGGCTGTCCTTAAAGTCAATATAATTTATTTGGCATTTGGCAGATCTTAGAACAATAAACTTAGTAATTAATTGTCTCAAAGATGATATATAAGAAAAATTTTAGTGAGGTAAACGGTGAAATTTTAGCAATATGATACTGTCTTTGACGTTCTGCCCTGGCCTGTGCCCTTGAGCACAGAAAGCCAGATTGCTCCCTCGTTCCTCTTTTAAAAGCAGACTTCTATGTCACCGTCACCCTTTTTTTTTTTTTTTTTTGAGACAGAGTCTCTGTCACCCTTGTTAGAGTGCTGTGGTGTCACAGCTCACAGCAACCTTAAATTCCTGGGCTTAAGCGATTCTCTTGCCTCAGCCTCCAGAGTAGCTGGGACTACAGGCGCCTGCACAACGCCCGACTGTTTTTAGAGACGAGATCTCACTCTGGCTCAGGCTGGCCTTGAACCTATGAGCTCAGGCGATCCACCCGCCTCGGCCTCCCAAGTACTGGGATTACAGGCATGAG
This sequence comes from Loris lydekkerianus, assembly GCA_963574355.1. Taxonomy (NCBI): domain Eukaryota; kingdom Metazoa; phylum Chordata; class Mammalia; order Primates; family Lorisidae; genus Loris; species Loris lydekkerianus. Next base: position 4,462 of record CAUYPK010010490.1, read on the forward strand.
CTACAGCGCTGGCCCTCGTCACCCCTCTTTTAAAACTTTCCACAAAGAGTTCCTTTCTCCTGAAACTACAAATTCAATAACCCGGTTTGTGTACTGCATTTAACATACCATAATTGTATAAGACTCGTGAAGACTAAACCTCTAAGTCTTCTCATGTTTGAAATGCAAAACCCTTCTCCAAAAATCTAATTGGTGCATATGTGGGGAAAAAAAACATGTTGTGATTTCCTCGTGTCCCTTACTTACTCTAGATGTCTATATATGACAGTCTAAAAGAAGTTATTGAACCTCTCAGAAAACTGAGTTTATTCTGAGTAATAATGTGAGACTTAGAAGGTTGAGGAGATGACATTCATGAAAGCATTTAGCTAGATGTCTTTAAAAAATAACCTGTTAATAGTTACCAACACCACTACTGTTTAAATATTCTCATTATTAAGTAACTGGTAATTTGGCAATTCACTGCTGAACTGTGACTAACTGCTGATTCAAAAAAGAAGACAGCCAAAACACCAATATTTTCTTAATATTATTAGTAAGTTTCATAAGGTTTCAATGGCTAGGAAAAGCAATTTACAGTACTATTGTAATCCTCACATTAGAAATGGGGACGGTTTGTTTCTGAGGTTGACATACGCAGCTCACCACAAAGCCGCTAGAACGTGAGACTCACGCAGGCCGCAGCCATCCCAGGGCGTCTTCAGGCTCTCGGCGGGACGCAGTTCACCCACCCAGGGAAGGTGGTTATACCAAGATAACCATAAGCCACAAAAGTGTACAAACTTCCTTCCTAATACAGCATTCTCCTTGCGATCTATTTCCTTACTTGAAATTTATTGCTATAAATACAAGAGTGTGGAAACGTGAAATGAAGCCAGTGCAGCCACCACTTTGGCCCCAATCCTGAGCTGAGCTGATGCATTCCTCTGGTTTGTTTAAATCCCAAAGAACTAGACAAACTAGAAGAGGATTACGCCCTTCTCCTTGGTAAAGAGGTCCACCTGAGCACTCACTATATGCAGATGGAGACAAGAGCTGAGGGAAAAGGGATAAAAAGCGCTCAATTTACAGATGAGAGTAACAGGTTGGAGATGTCCCATCAAGAAGGATTTCAAGAAAACCATCCCTCTGCCGGAGCGATCTTTGGAATGATCAATGCCAGACTCATTCTCCCCATCTCTGCCCGGTAAGACGCATGTTTAACACCTATGATTCAGCACAGAGGTGTCAGAGACGCACGACCGTCCCTGAAAGCAACTCCAAAGAGAGGCAGAACTCAGCAGAAAACGGCCCTCGAGGATTCAGGACTCTGACAGAAGCTATAAAACTCGGTACAGGCTTAACACTCCTCTTCCTCTGACAGTCAAGTTGCCCCGTCCATATTTGAAGCTAATGATAATAATTTAAACCCTCAGGAGAAGTGTTCCAGGAGCAAAAGGTACATTTAAAACTGGCCTTGTTGAAACCAACGGGTATTTTCTGAACAAAGAAATACCACAGCACAGAAAGACTGGGTGGTTTCATTGCCCTTGTTACCTGCCAGAGGGACGAGTTGAAGATTCCTCCCGAGGTCACCTACCCTCCCTTTATAATTCTTATTCCATTGGAGGAAACCCCATTTCCTACTGCAGAGGTGAATGAGCTGCAGGCTGAGGGGCTGGGGCCTTATGCTCTTCCCTCTGGCTCCTTCATCCTTGTTTTTATACCTACACCCTTTGCCTGGCTACCAGCAATTTCTGTCCTAGGCCAACTGGACTCAGCATGAGAAGGTCTTTGAGGATGGATAGATGATAGATAGATAGATAGATAGATAGATAGATCTCACATACCATAATCACAAATACCTAACCCAAAGCTCCTCACTGATAGAAGGCTGGAAGGAAATACGCCAAGATGTTACCGTTAATTGTTTTGGGGGGTGGTGAAACGGGTATGAGTTCTCTTCCTTCTATCTTTCCATATTTCCCAAACTATTTAATGTCACATTACTTTTATAATAAAAAACCATTAAAAATAAAGATATTATTCATTCATTTTGAGTCCATCTGCACACTGTGCTGTGCACCTTGAGGGCTGTAGGAAACTTGCCTTCAGAGATGATAGGGAAAAACCAAATTTAACAACACAAAATAAACAATACCAGAACATCTGGAGGAAGAGCAAACCGTTTAACCCTAGATGGCTCCTGACGACGTCTCAAGAGCAAATCTGGACGCAAGTAACTGCTTTTGCCCAGTGGATGGGTTGCGGCTCTCAGTGGTGAAACATGTAAACCTGATGGGCAGTGCAAAAGTCTCCAGTGTTTCTATTCCTCTGAAAAAATCAGTTTCCACCTAATATCCCTGGGATGCAAAAGACCAATTTCTCACAGAAAAAAAAAAAAATATATATATATAGACCTTTTTTTTTGTTGTTTTTTTGTTTTTTTGTTTCTAAATTTTCTTAATTCAGCAGTTCTTTGGAGTCCTCTGCCCAGGGCTATCCCAATCCAGGAGAAAATTCACTCCCCTCCCAGGCAGCACAGGGAATGACTCATCTAGTTCTCTAATTAAAAGGGCTGTTACTATTAAGAGCTTTATTCAGTTCTTTCTCCTAAATGTGTCATAAAACAAGTGTCTTCCACTGCCCACTGCCTAATCACCAAGAAACCAATCGTGTCTGAGCCCTTTTTAAAGTCTTAAATCTTAGACTCGAGACATGTTTATTAAAACTTTTTTAAATCACTTTGGGAGGCCAAGGCAGGTGCATCGCCTGAGCTCACGAGTTAGACACCAGCCTGAGCCAGAGTGAGACCCCTCCGCCCATCTCTAAAAACAGGCAGGCGTTGTGGCTGGTACCTGAAGTCCCAGCTACCTGGGAGGCTGAGGCAAGAGAATCGCTTAAGCCCAAGAGTTGAGGTTGCTGTGAGCTGTGATCCCTTGACACTCTACTAAGGAACAAAGTGAGACTCTGGACTCTGCCTCAAAAAAAAGAAAAAAAAAAAACTTTAAAATAATATTTAATAATAAAAGCTAATATAAAAAATTAACAGTGGGAAGAAATGCCAGCATGGCCTTGTCAATACAAGTTGCAACATCTTGTTTAACCGTTATTAGCAACACCATGGTACGCTACGATTATTCCTGTCATGTAGACAGCAAACCGGACCCTGGAAAGACTACACAATACACAACTTCAAACCCCAGACCTTCCTGACTCCAGAGACCAGGCTTCTCACGTGTCAAACTGCTTCCCTTTGAATTAATGGGGTAAAAAAGGACATCTGGGGTATTCTCAAGGCTAAAAATCACAACAAACACAAAGACAGCAAAGCCACTGGAATAATCGTTTTCCTTTCTGTGCTCTTACTCCACTCCATATTTCTCTTTTTGCTGCTGAGCTCACTCGGCCTGACAAGGACCATACTTTTCAAAACTAGCTGCTCTCAGAAGGAGTGTGGCAGAAAAAAATGACAAATTGGGACAGGTTTGCTTGCAGCAGGGTTTTCAGAGAACAAAACTTTGATCATAGTGCTGTGAACAGAAAAAAACGCAAAGGATGGTCTGCTACAGGGAAGGCTGAGAGCAGCAAGGTTGGAGCTGAACATTAAGAGAACATTGACCCAGGCCCAGCACCGCAGGTCTGCCCGGAGTGCTCACTTTTCAAAAAGTGCTTTGCACACTGTAGACAGTGCCTCACCTTATCCATTTGTGAACAGCCAAGTAAAAACAAGCTCAGCACATTTGCAAGCATCCGTGCTGTCCAGCCTAGGGGCTTCCCTTTCCTCTACTCCCTGCCCTCAGCAAAACCCACACACGAACACCAAAGTGAAATGCGCACGTCTCCCCCAAAATGATAGCTCATAGGACGTGACTAATGTCGAAGCATGTTGTAATATTTTTTAAAGTTTTGTCTGCATAATGGACCTATGCATAATAATAATAATAATAATAATAATAATAATAATAAACAACCCACCAGTGAAAGGGGGCAGAAATGGCAACACTAGAGAAGGCTTTTCATTCATGGATCTCTTTGCAGTTTGTGCCACAAAAATCCCACTTCCCACAAGAGGGATTGGCAGGGAGTCGTCTGCACACGCAGACAGGGGCCTGGGCACCCGCAGCTGTGCTCCCTGTGCTCCTCTCACATTTCCACGCCATCAGCTGACACCAGATGTCCCACCAGTACCCATCTATACCAAGCAAACTTGGTTGGCAGTACCAAGTTTTATATAATTCATAATATTTTGAACATATTCTCAATCTGCTCATCATCCCAGCTACCAAATCTCTGAACCACCTGAGCAGAGCCACTCACTGCTGGATGTGAGAGCCACTGTCTCTCCACAGGGTCTGGTCCATCGCCTGCCTTTTTCAATTATTATAATGACTTTCTTCACACTGAGCTGACTTCTGTCTGTTCTCTGACACCCAGCAGTCTGAGATATATGAGGTCTGACAGTGAAGTTCATGAACTCATCCTAGAAAAAGTGCTGTGTACTTCATGGGTAAATATCACTACGGTCGCCTTCGAAGCGCTGCCCCTGGCCCTCCGGTGACCATAGCGATGTTCAGCCAGGAAGTGTGTAGCCCTTTTTCTAGAATGAGTTACCTCGTGTATCTAAAGACACCATGAGTTCATTTACTTACTTCTATATGGCAGCACTTTGGAACGATAGGTTTGTTAGTCCCAATGCAAAAGTTTGTGGAACTACAGTACAATGGTGTGTGTGTGTGTGTGTGTGTGTGTCTGTCCACGTAGTGCCATGAAGTAGGCCGGGGACAACAGTGAGCAGAAAATAATAGTTCTGAAAGGAAAAGAAGAACAGAACAGTTCTATAACTATCTTCAGTTCTTTTCCAATTTTAGCACCCAATGCATCTATATTTATCTAGGATACAACTTGCATCTTTAAGTTTTGGTAACATCTAAAGTAGGAGCTATATGTCTCCTGTTCAGAAGGTGCTCCGAACAGAAGGCCATGTGTGTCTCTGAGTCACGTGACAGGGACCAGCACTGTAGAGAAGACCTTCAGACCGACTTCTATTCAGGCTTCTGCCTGAGAGCCATGGGCACTCATCCGGGTTTCCGCCCTGGTCAACACAGTGGAGTCTGACCTGGAGACTCGTCACAGCCCAGGCAGCATCTGCAGCATCCTCCCGAGCAAGGGCTCTTACCAAACAGTGACAGCGTCTCAGAAGGACACTCTGAATCCAGTCTGGTAAGATTTGGTGGTATTGGCAAAAAGTTTGACTCCGCATAAACACAAAGTATTGAAAAATGAAAAATTTTCACTCATAAAAAATATCATATAAATTAAGTTTACATCTTTAAAATACTGTGGAATAAGAGTGAAACTTTGTTGCAAGGCATCTGTGAAATACTGTGAAATGGGGACTCTACGAAAAATGATGACCTGTCGCCCCTGAAACACTAGAATCGATACCAGCCCACTGGAGTTCTCGTGGGCTCAACTCAGCGAACCCCGGGGCCCTCGTTTTCTTTGATAACCAGGTGTTGACGCTACCCAGGCCCAGGACTTTGAGATTTCTGACTTTCACTTTTTAAAAACGAAGACACTGGAGCCAGTGATGAGGCCGTCTCCACAAGCTCTAAATTTGCTTGACTCTAGAATTTACTGTATTTTAATATAATCATTGCTATACCTCTGAGAAAGCCTTATCTCTGAGAGCTAAGTTTTAAACAAAAGTACAAAAACAACCGTGTTTTCTGATAAACTTATCTCATGAATAAAGAAAATCTACCGGCTCGGCGCCTGTAGCTCAAGCGGCTAAAGCACCAGCCACATACACCAGAGCTGGCGGGTATGAACCCAGCCTGAGCCTGCCAAAAACAACAATGACAACTATAACCAAAAAACAGCCAGGCGTTGTGGTGGGCACCTGTAGTCTCAGGTACTTGGGAGGTTGAGGCAAGAGTATCACTTAAGCCCAGGAGTTGAAGGTTGCTGTGAGCTGTGATGCCACAGCACTCTACCCAGGGCGACAGCTTGAGGCTCTGTCTCAAAAAAAAAAAAAAGAAAGAAAATCTGCTAAATGGACCTTAAGAGAAATTAATTGTTTAGGCTAAGCTTTGCTAAAATTCTTAGGCAATATAGTATATATTATTAAGAGTAAAGGCCGGTCAGAATGGCTCACACATTTAATCCTAGCACTTTGGGAGTCTGAGGTGGGAGGATCCCTTGAGGCCAGGAGTTTGAGACCAACCTGAGCAATGTATGGAAACTCTATCTCTGCAAAAAACAGAAACACTAGCTGTACAGGTTGCACACGCCTGCAGTCCCAGCTACCCTAGAACCTGAGGCATGAGCATCTTTTAAGCTCAAGAATTTGGGGTTACAGTGAGCTATGATGATACCTACAGTCCAGGCAACAGAGCAAGACTCTACCTCAAAAAAAAAGAAATAAAAGAAAATATAGCACAGACTCGGCAGTTAAGACTACTTGGGCTTAAACACCACATGTACTACATTGCAACCCTGGACAGGTGGGCCTGCCTCTTTGCGCTGCAGTTTCTCATCTGTAAAATGCTGACCTCATATGACCTCACAGGGTAGCCACTGAGGACCGAACTGAATTGACAGCAAAATTTACTTATAAACAGCAGTGGGCTGCAATTCAGTCATCGTGTCTTAGCATTTGCTTAGCACTAGGCTAAGCCCTCCCAACCAAGAGAAGTATGTTTGAGCCCATATAATATGATCCCAGGGCCTAGAATGGTGAGTACCAAGTAAACACCATTTGAGTGAGTGAATAAGTGAGATCTTAAGAGAAAAAACTCTCCCTAAATGTTTTTGACCTCATTGAGTACATGACAGAGGAATGGTCACAAATGAGACAACCACAGGCCATGGCTGTCCTCGACTTGCTGTTCCTGGTAGGGAAGTAAGTGAAGGTCAAGGTCCAATCTCTAGACAGCTTCATCTTCAGTAATGACATCAACCCAAGGGGGCAGCAGATACTCTAAGACACACTAAGGCAGGACAAATATCCACAGCTAGAAATTAAACCAAACTTTAATGCATCTTTGCTGCTTTGCCTTTATAAGGCATAAAGACAGATACAAATAAAATGAAACTCACTTAACCATCCAGGATGGCCCAGAAAAGGCTTAAAGATGGTCCTCCTGTGACGTCTACAGCAGGCAGCCCACCTTTAGTGTTATTTACCCCATGCTCTAAATTCAGACAGACGTGCAGATGAGGTGGGCTACAGAAAGCTCTCTGGCCCACTGCAACCTTCCGCAAATTACATGAGAGTCAGTGTAAGCCTGAAGAACTTCCATTCCACCAACTATATGGCTCTAGATCACCAACCAAAAGCTTAATTCTGACACAACTAAGTGGACAGGAATCTTAAGACAACAGCCTCACCAGAGTTCTTCCGAGGAGGCCCCGGAGAAGTGTAACAGCCACGATCCTGGAGATGTGCAGATCTTCTTCAGTGCATCCTTATCACTTTAAGGCCTGTCTCCTACCGGAATAGATCTCTCTCATCTGTTCTCTGGGTGAGCCCAAACAATGGTTATTGTGCAGCCACTGTTAGGAGGAAAACACGGTGCCAGGGTTCAGGAGACACAACCCAGGGTTGACGACCCCTCACAACCGCTGACGGTGCACACCAGGCCTGACTGCACCGCGACATAACTCACGTGTGACTGGTGGGTAAGAGGATGAGGACAGAGACCAAACCAGGAAGGCTGGCGGAGGACAAAATCTGTATTTGCTGCTTTATTCCACAAAAGATTTGAGGCAGTCTAAAGGATAAGCAGGGTTTCAACGTGCAGAGCAAGAGCTGGGCAACCCGGGCAGGAGAACAGGCCCAGCCAACAGGGTGGAGGATGCGTCCTGTGCAAGAGATATCTCTATTTTATAAATAAGGTCAACAAAGGTGTCTAACTTTGTCCTCTAATTTTGATGTGAATGCTTGAGCACTTGAAATGTTAGCATTGATACTTTCCCTTTATTAATAATATTACTGATAAGCTCAAAGGATTCTTGAATTTACCCCAGGATAAAATTTACCCGCCTGCAACGTCTTTCCCACTATTTAACGCCTTCCTTTAGACAGGGCAGGCTTTAACATGTGGCTCGTGGAGAAAAGTGAAACCACAGACACCAACGGAACTCTGAACAAAAAAACATATTTTGAAATAAAATAAAGGTTAAGCTGTCATACCAACAGACCTTGCTTGATCAGCAAAAACGTAGGTGTTAACAGGAAATCGCTATATTGTGTAATCCCTGTTTCACCCTCCACAAAATTGCACGATAATTCAAAATAAGTGAAGCAACAACTGGATGGGTGACCAGTTTTTGTTGTTTACATAGTTTAATGCACAAATGTGCAGTTTCCATGACTTTCAGAATGACGTGATTTACACGAGGCTTTAACAATAAATAAACTTGAAGCACTGTATATAGTTAGCATATGGTGAAATTTTTAAGCAAAGCTCTTTCTTCCACTCCCTGCAAGACATCTAAAATATCCTCCCCACTGGGCCTTTCATTTTTATTTTACTCCCTAATTCTCCTCCAGTGAAAATATAAAGTTTTGTTTTATAAATAAAAAGGGAGGAAAATAAAACAAAACAGAAAGAAAACACATCCTTCACACATTGATGCCACAATAATCAGTAACAACTGCACAGAGCCTTTACAGTTATTTATAACTTCGCCATTTTAAAAGTTCGGCATAGGGAACAAAAATACTTCTATTAATGTGTAATAATTTATGCTATTTCTATAGACCTGGTATGTATCATCCTTCTTTAACCACCTGGCATTGTCGGAATATCTAGGATAAGATTAACAGAATTATTGGCAATAAATCTCAGAAACATGCCTTCTGAAGAACATACACAAATAAATCCTTAAACAATGAAGTACCCTCTTTTCAACCCCACTGTATGAATCTTGTATAGTAAGACTTCCCGGAGTCTTCAGGAATGTATGTTGATCAAGGTTAAGGCCAGGCCTTCAACGCATGCTCCTTTTCCAAATTTTGCCACAGGGCTTCCTTCCTTTTTACCTACTTGGACTTTATTTAAAAGAACTCTAATAAAGTTTATGGCCAGGCACAGTGGCCCACACCTGAAATCCCAGCACTCTGGGAGGCCAAGGCAAGAGGACTGCTTGAGCTTAGGAGTTCTACACCAGCCTGAGCAAGAGAGAGATCCCATTTCTAGCTCACTTTTAAACACGTCACTTTAAAAAAAAAAAAAAAAAAAAAAATAGCCTGGTATTGCAGCAGCACCTGTAGTCCCAGCTACTCGTGAGGCTGAGGCAGGAGGATCTCTCAAACCCGGGAGCTTGATGTTGCTGGGAGTTATGATGATGCCACAGCACTGTAGCCTGCGCAACAGAGTGAGACTCTGTCTAAAACAAACAAACAAACAAAAAACAAATGTTCATCTGTTTCTTTGAGACCTGATTTCCATAAAACTTATAGAAAGTAAATCTGTATGCTTAAAAAATAAAGTTTATGACCATAATTATACTCTAGAGATACGGCACTTTAACTCTCTCTTAGCAAAAACAGAAAACATTACCACTGGCACCTCTGCTTCTGGAATATCTGGGCCGTCAATGAGTTTACGAGGTTCTGTAAGTCATGATCTAACATCTGCCCAAGTCAGGAGCCAAGCGAGGCCAGGCCTGCAGTTCAACTATTAAAGGCAAATTAAAGAGCACACTATAATGGGGAGGGGGAGATTGTCTCACCTATGGTTGGTGTTTATGAAAATCATCACTAAGAAATACCACGGCCCAGGTACTTCCCTGAATACTCTGAGTCCAGAAATTGTTACTGGAGCAATCTGACAGTTTTCATTTCCAGCTACGTTTCTGTTCACACCTGCTACAAACCTTTTACCTGAAATACTTTGTGTGGAAACCCATTAAAATGTTCTCTGACACGAGAACCTAATACTGTTGCCTTTTCTTTGTCTAACAGCCCAGCATCGCTCTCTCATAAATTCATTCTAATTAAATCATGCTTCTCAAGGTGCTCCCGCTCATGCAACCCTTCTGTAATTGTACCTAATATTTTCTCCACCGTTGATGTTACATTGAACAGGCTTTTACTACCTGCGACCCCCTATTGGCCCCATCCTGCCCTCCCTCGCTACGTCCCTCCCTTCCGTTTTTTCTTAAGTTCAAAGGAGATAGGAATCTAACCCGAGGAACATTATTTTTTAAGAGTTTGCCTTTAATTCTCATCAAGTTCTTTATAATTTTCTTAATGTGATACATAAAATACACAAAGACTCAAACAAATGTATCTCTTTGAACACTTATGCATTACATTTTAAAATTCCATGGGGGGGAAAAAAAAACAAAAACACCCAAAACAGAGAAAAGGCCAAGTCATGTTATTAGCCACTTTTATCTCAAGAAGTGTGCTACAGAGGAAGGGATATGTTGTTTAAAACTAGTACAACAGGGCGGTGCCTGTGGCTCAGTGAGTAGGGCTCCGGCCCCAACATCCGGAGGGTGGCAGGTTCAAACCCGGCCCCGGCCAAACTGCAACAAAAAAATAGCCAGGTGTTGTGGTGGGCGCCTGTAGTCCCAGCTACTCGGGAGGCTGAGGCAAGAGAATCGCCTAAGCCCAGGAGTTAGAGGTTGCTGTGGGCTGTGATGCCACAGCACTCTACCCAGGGCGATAAAGTGAGACTCTGTCTCTTAAAAAAAAAAAAAAAAAAAACTAGTACAACAAATCTTACCAAAAATCATCAGTCCTTATATTCATTTTATTTCATTTTATTTCCCATAGATGTCGTAGAAGATATTGATTATTTAGTTTGAGCTATAAGTCTCATGTGACACTTAGAATAACAAAAATAAGCCAAATCTGAGCAAGTATGTGAAATCCTACTATGTATCTTGGCTTGTATTCTCATCATAATTTTTTTATTTTTAAATAAAATGTGATGGGGAGTAGTTGTTTTCTCTTTCACACTTTGCTGTGTTTCAGCAACCCCACTGAATAAATGCAAGCTTTACAAGAAATACATAGTTCATGCCTGAAAAGATTATAGATGGTGGAATTTCATAACTTTGCAAAGCGTGTACATAGCTTATCTAGAGTCGTAAAAGAAGCCACTTAAATGTGAACTGCTGCTATTACGATCGTTGTTAGAAATACTACGTTATTAAAATTTCTCAAGTTTTTTGGTTTGTTTAGCTTTCCCTCTTTTCTGCCATAAATTGACGGTAATTTCTGCCATAAATTGACCCATAATTCACTGTGTAAACAACTCTAGAGCATTTGTTGAAATAAAAATAGGTAGATATGTCTTATCTACCCAATATTACTGATACCCATCTAAGATTTATAATACCGGTGCTGTTGTTTTTTTTTTTATATTCTATACACCATTTCACAGAAAAAAGCTCCAACAATTATTGATTGACAGATTTCATAAAGAAGTTGACTCTAAATTTTATTTAGTCAGATGCTATAAAAAAGGTCGTTATAGTATCACAACTTTCCATAGATCAATCAATCTTCCTGAAAAATAACGTCTTTCTTCTGTGTGAGGAATAAAACGTGATGACTAACTTTAATTGATATCTACCGGGTATTTCCAATGTTCCAGGAAGAACATTCTAAGTGCTTTACATGGATTAACTCAGTATTATTAACCTTCTTATACACAGTCAGAGACTGAGGCACAGTGAGGTCCAGCGGTTTGTGCAAGATCAGAGCAGCACTAGAGAGAGGGAGCTGAGAGGCAAAGTGGCAACTGGGCTCCACAGCCCACCCTGACCATGCTGCCTCCCACTGAAGTTAAAAATATCCCTCGTTTATTTTCACTGCAAATGGTGACAAGGGGTCAATATAAAATAAACTGTATAATTCTAGCTCACTTTTAAACACATCATCAACACTTACCAAAATAATAAGCAAACGTATATACTTGGAAATACAATTGTATCTAGGAAGCTAGGATTAGAAAAAAAATCAGCCCAAATCCCCATCTATCCACGAATGGATTAATAAATTATGGGAACAAACTTTACCTTGGCAAATGCAAAGATCTCCAGCTGGGAGTGTATTCTCTTTTAGTACGCAGTTTGACTCATGAGTCCTCTAGGCGACTACTTTAGCATCTGGGCAGGCCCAGCCTGCCTCAATTCTCACATTCTTTGTGTCCACTTTCTGTTGCTGGAAATCTGGATTGTTTGCTTTTGTCTGTTTTTCCTGATTATTCTTCACTCATCATGTACAACCTTGTCTAACATCTTACATTCCTTCAATCTTCCGGAAGATTCCTTCAATCTTCCGGAAGATTCCATCAATCTTCCGGAAGATTGATGGTCCACAGGAAATAACTTGTACCTCTCTCATCATGGAACTTTCCACAATGTTTTGTAATTACCGTATATACTCGAGTATAAGCCAAGTTTTTTCGGCACAAAATTTGTGCCGAAAAACTCGAACTCTGCACAAATTTTGTGCCGAAAAAAACTCGGCTTATACTCGAGTATATGCGGTATCTTTATTTACAAATATTTCCTCTAGGAGCTGGAAACATCTTGACAACAGGATGTTTGCTTTAATTTAGCATTTCCCAAAATTAATGCGCATCCACTTTACCTGAGGATTTTATTAAAATGCAGATTCTGATTCAGGAAGTCCGAGGTTTGGCCCAAGACTCTGCATTTTGTCAAAGCTCCCAGATGATGCAAATGTCATTGGTTCTTGTCCCATAATTTGAGTAGCAAGGCTTTTTTGGCGCTCTCTTATTTTCTCTCAGAATCCAGAACAACACAAGTAATTGTGCTTATTGCAAAAAGGCGCCACCCAGTATTGCTCCAGTGGACCTCAACTCTGGCTTCCCATTAGCATCACATGAGGAGACCTTATAACCAATCCTATGTCTAGATCCCAGCCTGGGAGACACTGATTTAACTAGTCTGGAATGGCCACTGGTAGGTCGGTTTTAAAGCTTGAACATGCCCCTTGGATTGAGAAACATTGGTTAAGACTGTAAACTCTTTGAAAATTGGGATTCTTCTTGTTATTCTTGGGACCATCACAGGATCTGGTACCCTGGGGCCTCTTAATATAAGTTGGGGAAGTAAATTAACTTCTTTATCTTGGCTCAGATTCAGTGTTTCTAAGATACTTTCATGTCTTAAAGGTGGGCAGAAAATTTTCTTAAAAAGGAAGGTGGTGGTGGAAGTGACACATTTATGAGGTGACAAAGTCAAGAGTAAGTGTGTCGGGGGCCCTGAATTAGGAAATAAGCCAACTCTAGTGACATCTTATGGCTCAGAGTGGGTGGTAGAGGGGCCCCTCTAAGGAGGTCATGCCTTTTAAAGAAAGAAGCTTTGCCTACATTAAATAGCCTCTTTAACAGCTCTTCCAGCATAGAGGAAATTTGAGTTAAACACTTTTTTTGTTTAGTCTGTTCCTGGATTTTAAAATATTTAACGTATATGTAAGTAGGGGACCAAATTGCCTGAAGTCCTGAAATCCTAGCAAGGAGGATTATTGGGAAACCTCTACTGACTTCAAAAAGAATTGCATTTTCAATAATAAGCTTTCCAAAGCCGAAAAGGTTAGGACAGCCTCTGAGAGAGACCTTAATGATGAATAAAGAATAGCCCAGGAAGGCCCTTGGCCCCAGAGGAAGGCAAAACAGTTATTTCAGGAGTTCTAGCAGTCAAATGATTTCTAGACTGTCTAGCAGGTCAGGTCCTGCCAAGTGCTCAAGGACAGGAGACAGGTATGTGCTGGAGCCAAGGCCCACGAGCTCAGGAGCACCTACTGTTAAATTTCCAGGAGTTCTCGTTTTGAAACACAGCTGTCCTTAAAAATTAAACTATAAAAGCTTGTAATTAAATAGGTTATATTTAAAATAAACTAATAAATACTCAAAACTCATTACTTCTTAATTATTTTTACCATATTTCATAATTCTGGAGACTATGTCTGCTGTAATAGTAAGGTGGAAATATTATATATTAATAGTAGTGCTACTGCATTTTTTTCTCTCTGTTCAATAATGTTATGCTGGGAGTTTGAGTATTTACAACATGGAAATTGATAGATGATGCACATGAGAGTGTGATTCATTGTTTTGTTTATTGTCTAGCCTTAGGAAAGTGATGAAGAAAATGTTAACAATTTATATTAATAAAAATTAAAGAAATTCATATTAAAGAGTGTGCAGTGCCTTTAGCTGTTGCATAATGAATGGCACAAAAAAATGATGCAATACTCTTTCAAGATTTGAAAATTATAATGCAATTTAGCAAAAAAATCACTCAAGTAATTGACGAATGAAGTTCTTCATTGTTTCATTTTCTTCTTAACTCACTAATAGGTTATTAATTAATAATATAAAGGAAAATATCAACCAAAATTTATGTGGGAAGCATGCTAGTTAGTTAATTATAGCCATGGGGTGGTCATGGATAAAAAAGTTTAGCAAAGATTAATGAAAGTATTCTGTGAAACTCAATCAGCTATGTGGAAATTACAATAAATAAAATTACATATTTTATTCATTATTTGTAAATTATGTGCTACACATCCTTCAAATATGTAAAATTTATAATGAACTGTGTGTGTATATACATACACACATATACATTTTCACTTTTAGAGGCACACTTGTTAAATATTTAAATATTTACCAGTACATCACTGGTTAGTGGTAATTTATAGGTTTACTAAGAAAACAGAAGTGACCACACTGAGAGGCAGTTTAGCAAAGTGCTTAAGCACAGGAGACCACCTGGGCTCAAAACTAATCTTAGGTAACTCTGAGCGTGTAACTTAATCTCAATTATGCCTCAGTCTGTAGTTTCCTTAATCTGCACAGCCAACTTCATCTGATTGTTATGAAATTTCAACGCAATTATATATGATATCAAAACAGTGCATGGTGGTATACACTAAATTATTATTTTATACTAGGAGAATCAAAAGACTGAGAACTCTAACTTCGGATCACAAGAAGGTTTTCTGAATTTTGATTTCTTCCACTGACAAAGTAAAAAAGAAATGTGGCTCATTCTCACAAGGCTGTTGTCACAGAAAGACTGGTAGATGTGCTCTGATTAAAACTGGTGTTCCATGCTGATTTGTTTTCAAGGAAAGGATGAAATAAACAGTGGACACTAGTTTAAGTTCCATTGATGTTTCTCATGAAAAATTAATATTTTTCTAGTTTTTACTTTGGTCAACTCATCTGAAATTACCAATGCTTGACAATTTTTTTTAAAAAGTTCATTGAGTTATAGTTTATAAACCATATAATTCACCCATTTAATGTAAGTATTAAAGTCCTTTTATTGGTAAGTATTAAAGTCCTTTTAATACTTACATTAAAGTCCCTTAAAGGACTTTTAGTATATTCACAGAAAATGAGCAACCATCAGCACAATCAATTATAGAATGTTTTTATCACCGCAAGAAGAAATCCTGCATTCTTTAGCTTCTCTCCTGTGTCCCCCTCATTAACTGCCAATCTGCTTTCCATGTCTAGGCATTTTCTTATTCTGGACTTTAACATAAATAAAATCAGATAATATTCATGTATGTTCTTTGTGACTGAATTTTTTTCATAGTGTTTTCAAGTTTCATCCTTGTTGTAGACTGTATCAGTGATTCATTTCTTTTTATGGCTTAATAATATGTTATTGTATGGGTATACTCCATGGACATCTGGGTTGCTTCCACTTTTGGGGTATTATGAATAATGTTGCTTAAAAACATTCATGGGTAAGTTTCTGTGTAGACATATGTTTTCATTTATATTGGGTAGATATTTGGTAGTGGAATGGCCATATAGTAACTCTGTTTAATTATTTGAGTAACTACCAGACTGTTTTCTAAAATGGTCTCACCATTCTACGTTCCCACCAGTGCATGAAGGATATGTTTTCTCCATTTCTTCACGAGCACTGTTTTTTTTTTTTTTTTAAACTTTTTGATTCTAGCCATCCTCATGGGTATAAAGAGTTATCTTATTTTGGTTTTGATTTTCATTTACCTGATAGCTAATGGTATTGAGCATTATTTTCATGTGTTTATTGGTCATTTGTATCTCTTTGGAAAAACAGCTGTTCAGATTCTTTGCCCAGTTTTTAACTGGTTTCTTGTTATTATTGAGTTAGAATCCTTTAAATGCTTCAGATATAAGTTCCTTATCAGATGTGTGATATGCAGATATTTTCTCCCATTTTATGAGTTTTATTTTTTCGCTTATATTGGTGAAAATTATTTTTATTACAACAGAAACCATTTTTTTTTACAGATTATGTTTTTTTCTTTATTAAATCATAACTGTGTACATTAATGCACTTATAGGGTACAGTGTGCTGATTTGATATATAATGTGGAATGCTTACATTAAACTGATTAACCTATCACCTCGCTTACTCATTTGTTCCGGGAGGACATTTATACTCTAATAGTTTTGAAATGTACCATTGCATTATGGACATGAGGTGAGGTACACCAAAAACCCTCCCTCCTCCCAGCCTTCCCTCTCCCCTCCCCTGAACCTCCTCTCCCCTCTTTCTTTCTGGACTACAATTATGTTTTACCATTCGTAGGAATGTGTAGGTGATTATATATTAGTTTCACAGTCACTTAATGGTGTTTTCCAAAGCACAAAAGTTTTTAATTTTGAAAAAGTCTAATGTATCTATTTTTTAATTTGGTTGTTCATGTTTTTGGTGTCATATCTAAGAATCCTTTGTCAAATTCAAGATTATGAAGAGTACTTCATGTTTATGTCTAAGAGTTTTATAGTTTTCACTTTTATATATAGGTCTTTGATCTATTTTGAGGGTTTTTTTTTTTTTAATACAGTGAGAGATGAGGGTCTAAATTCATTTTTTCACAAGTGGTTATTTAGTTGTCCCAGCTTCTTTTATTGAAATACTATTATTTCTCCACTGAAGTGTTTTGATACCCTTGTCTATCAGTTGGCCATAGATGTATAAGTTTATTTCTGGATTCTCAATTCTAATTTATTGATTTGTATACCTATACTTGTGCGAGTAACACAGACTTATTGCCTTTTTTTGTGGTAAATTTTGAAATAGAGATGTTTAAATCTTCTTACTTTATTATTCTGTTCCAGCGTTGTTTTGTCTATATTTGGTTCCTTGAAATTCCATATGAATTTTAGAATCAGATTATCAATTTGTATAAATATGTCAGCTGGTATTCTGATAGATAATTGCATTGAATCTGTAGATTACTTGGGGGAGTATTGCCATCCCGACACCATTAAGTCTTCTGATCCATGAACATGGGATAGCTTTTCATTATTTTAGAGCTTCTTTAATTTATTCAATAATGCCTTGTGGTTTGCAGAGTATTATACATCGTTTTATACATCGTTTGCTAAATTTATTCCTATTTTATTTTTTAATGCCATTTTAAAGGGATTTTTTTTAATTTATTTTATTTTTTGTTGATATAAAAGTATAAATTTATGTTATATTAGAGAAAGGGAAGAGAGTGGAGGAAGAGATGAGAAAGAGAGAGAGAGAAGAAAGCAGAGAGCAGGGAGTGAGAGAAGGGAAGGTGGGGGAGGGGAGAGAAAAGGAGCAAGAGAATGGTATGGAATCCCCCAAAAAGAAAGGAAAATGCCACCCTCTTAATTTATTTTTAGATTGTTCATTGCAAATGTATAGAAATACAATTGATTATTGTATCTTGCATCTAGCAACTTTACGTAGAACTCTTATTAATTCTAATAATTTTAGTGTATTCATTATAATTTTCTATATATTAGATATCATCAGCAAACAGAGATAGTGTCTTTTCTTGCTTTCCAATTTGGATGTCTTTTATTTTTTTATTTTTCTTCGTTATTCCTCTGGCTAGAACCTCAAGTTCAATGTTAAACAGAAATGGCAAAAATGAACTTTCTTTTCTCCCTCTTAGAGGAAAAGCAGCCAGTCTTTCATTATTAACTTTGATATTAGTTGTGGGTTTTTCACAGATATTCTTTGTCAGATTGAGTAATTTCAGTTTCTAGTTTATTGGGGGTTAATCATGACAGTGTGGTGAATTTTGTCAGGTCTTCGACCACATTTTATCACAAAAATGGAAACTTCATGTGGTTCAATCAAATACATTAGTCTCATGTGAATTTGATAAGCATCAATCTTTCAAACCCCGAAATGCTTGGGAATACTAATGTTGAATGGAGGCTGAGTCTGAGCCTTTATTCAACACTACAATTGTTGAAGGTACTCCCTCCCTGAGGGGACCTGTATGGACATCGCTGCTTCTTCCAGGTCATTCCTCTAACTCCTGCCTGAATTTTATACTGCGTCCTAGAATTAAATGAAGTCATATCCAGAAAGGTGTTTTGAAATGTGAGGGGTTAGGGTTAGTCTGTATGCACTGCTCCAGGTGGTGGCAGGGGTAGTAAAAGCTTACCGTTACTTATATAAAATCTTCATGCTGGATGCATTTCAGAATTCAAAATTTTAGCATCTTGGAAAGCTAATATGTTGCATATATGGTGTATTATATTCAACATCCCCCCCCCCCCCCAGTTAGGGTTTGAGGCGACAACCTGAAATCAAACACATGGATATTTCCGTGTTGAAATCAGTGAGTGTGCTCACTAGAATGTAAGAATAAAGACTAGAAATAGCCTCATATCAATTCAGGTCAGATTTCACTACCAAACAAATTCAGATCAGGTTAAGTATTGTCAGGCAAATGAATAATAAAGAAACTGTGGGTTTGGAAAGTGGATATGGGGCTGTGGACCTATACTGACCTGCTAACTGCCAAGTCTGCCTACAGAACTGGAGCCATGGCACTGAGCTTGCCTTGGTCCACACTATGGGTACTTGCCCTTTGCCCCTTCCCAGCCCCCCTGCACTGGGAGATTTCTGGAGGAAACAAGCAGAACACACACATTTCCCCACAATTCAGGAGCATTTGCGTCACCTTCTATCCCCACTAGAAAAGGAAACAAGCCTAATATCCTGTGAGCGTTTTCACTGTGAGTAAGGTTATGTAGGATATGCTTACCCAGCATTGAAGAAGGGGGGTAACAAGTGAAACACCACATGAATTTGCAGTTTCACCATCAAGGTAATGACTTAGTTATGGAAGATAATATCTATGGTTTTGTATAATATTAATTATGGATTTCAGAGATAACCAAATATACTTAGAAGCTGACTCTGGAGATAAATCAAGATTTAGCCAAGAATCTCAGGGGATGGGGTTTCAAAGCCAAGCTTGTTGACCAACAATCTGCCTTTGATAAAATTAAGAAATAGCCTGGTTTTATATTTTTTTCCCCCATTTTATTTTTTCATCCTTTACTAAATCCCAATTCCAATCTAGAGTTCTTTACTGTTCCAGAACAAAATGTCTGCTCGCTAGCTGTCCAGGGGTCAGAGAGAAAGCTAAGTAATAGTGTCCTTACTCTGTAATGTTACCATTGACAACCTAACAGTACTTTTTCACCAAAGAACTTCTATTGCAGAGGATGTAAGTGATGTAGAATGCTACACCCTTAGTGACAAATATCTTTACTGATCCCTATGTTATGTTAAAAATTTATGAGAATTTTAAATTCTATATCCTAAATTCCTTGTTTCAACATTAAATAATAGATTTTCCTCAAACATTTTTAAGAAAAATTAAGGCACCTGGAAGATATTTCATGCTTATCTGGGGCCTTACATGTTTGTCTAGAATGCCAACAACCTGGAAGAGCACATATACCTGAGTTTGAGAAGGATAGATTTGATGTATTTTCCTCTGAGTATCCTTAAAAAATGAACTTCTAGTACTATGTTGGCATCTACTTCATCTGAATTTCACAACTGGATCACATAGCTATAGGTCTTGATCACAGAAGACAAAAGTTTGGGGGATACCGTTTAGCAGTTATGTCATATTCTAAACACATAAACATTTTAATAGTTTGGAAACTGAGGTGCAGAAAAGTTGAAAAGACTTACTCAAGGTCACAGAACCACGACTTGTTTTTCAGCCTAATGTCGATGCTGTCTGAACTTGGTTGATAGTGTAAGAGGTGCTGACACAGTCAGAAAGCAGATGCATGAATCAGACACCTGTCTTTCTTTTCCATATGACTCCAGACGATTCAAAGGAATTGAAGTAAAATGCATTTTTTTATATATTGTCTTTTGCAAGAGGTAAGTATTTCTTCCTGACTTGGTTTTTTGCTTTGCATAATGATTCAACAATGAATAAAGATCCTGGAAATGAAACCTGTAACGGAGATTGGTAAATCTTCTATCTTTATTTTCAATGTTGGGCTATTCAGGATTAAACTAGAGTGAAGAAAACTGGATCATAGTTATATTTTTGTGATATTTTTTGAGGCTGAAAAGAAAGGATAGGAAATAAAGAAATGTATTTTATTTTTTCATTTAAGATTTTTAAAGGAGTTTAAGTACCTAAAAAAAATATATATATATATATATAGTGGCTTTTTGATTGTTGGTAATCCTTTTGGCAGACATGGAATAGGGAAGCCTTAATACCTTTGTATTTTTGATTCCTAACAAAGGACAACTGTGTGTGAATGGAGAGAAATTAACCCCCATTTGCCCTCCCACATAACCTGTGATATCACATTGTGCCCACTATACTGGTGAACACCAACAAATACAATTATCTGAGGTGTTTGAAATATCTGGACTTTTGGCACCCAGAATTGAAACATCTGGACATTTGTTTGAACTCTCTACTTGTCTTCCAAGTTTGACATTGTGTCAGAATAATAATAGTTATGGAGTACTTCCTCAGTGCCCAAGCCAGGCCAAATATTTTACCTGAATTAACTTGTATAACCCTCATGACAATCAAATGAACAATCAGTCCTGAAATGACAAGTGATTCCTTTTAAGATGAGGGTCCTGAGACTCAGAGGGAGCTTTGCCTGTCTGATTATAAACCCTGGGCTGTTAACTGTATTTCATTTCACCCAAACAGCTACAGAGAACAACAAATGGTATATATCCAATTTGTAGGTACACTATTTTAAAAAGTAAACTGTACAATATCTAAATATTAATATTTTTCATCAATATCATTGTAGTTAGCCAATCTGGTACTTTTGCTCACAAACTGTGCTTCTTTTGAATGACTCTGATTGGTAACATGAATGTATTCAAATTCACCTTGTTACTGTGTACTCCACGTATTATACTTGGGTATTAAAACATCTAAAAATACTTTTATCTGCTTTTTCAAGTTAAAGAATTTTAAAAAAATGAAAAAAAAAATACACAAATTAAAGTGAAAAAGGGTAAGAGTTGATGCTTGGGTCAAAGATGAATATGCCAGTTCTTGTTACTGGCCAGTGCTGGTTATTGTTCTATCTAGGTAACCTTGAGCAAGTTGCTTAATCCCCTAAGCCTCAGTGTCCTCATCTTTAAAACACAAATAACAAGTAGCAAAACTTACTTCATCCTACTTTGTTGAAGAATAGAATAAAATAATGCATATAAAGTGCTTAACACAGTGCCTGGTTTTAAAACATATTAGTTACTATTATTATCACAAATATTTGTAATAACCTAAGCTAGTACCATGTCAGAACTGGAATTCAGTATTACACTTGAGGCTTACTCATGCTAGTGGGGGGAAAGCAGAAAAATCGCTACAATTTTCCCTCTTTTTCTCTTTTCATGTATTTTCACATTCAGAAAGCATGCTTCACTGCCTCTGTTACTACTGCCCCCTGCTGGTAGGGGAGGGGAAGATGAGATGGTGGAGGTGAAATTCAATTTGCCTTCTTTTTTCCTATGCTTTTCACACTTCCCTCTGCCGAGTTTTCAAGTTTCTTTAAATATTAAAGCTGAATAGAGCATGAATATGATCACTGCCTCTTTAGTACTGTAAAATTTTATGGATATGTAGAAACTCCATGTTAAAAAAATTAAAATAACTCTATGATAAAATTTCTCTGGATAAATAATTAGTTATGCCCAGAGACACATTGTGGGAGCAGTGCACTTTTTGACTTTTCAACATAGACAGATGGTTTACGCATCTTCAGCAGTAAGAGCTTTCTGAGGAGCATTATATAATCTCAGTGTGGTCACCAAATGAAATAAGAAATTACTCATTTGGCAGATAGAGCTTGTGTATCGAGTTCATAAACTTTAATACTTCTCCCAAGTCCAAAATCAGGAACAACCTGCTCCAAGTCAGTTTCCCATTTGCACTTAATTAGGGAGTGTGTTTTGGAGGTCAGTGAAAGCCAGTGGAGTATGTTTTCATAATAACTTTCCTCACAATAAAATTATTTGGGAGGCAGCTATCCAACTTTTTCTGGAATGAGGGCAAGAAAAAATGGGGACACATAGTGAAGTTATTGGATACCTTATCTGGAATTGCAGAAAATGTTGTGTGGGATCCAAAGAACACACAGTACCTTCTGGATTAGGGGAAAGGAGCCAAATCCTTTTATAGTCCCAACAATTTTCTTAACTGTGAAGTTTTGCTTAATTTTCTAACAACCAAAGGAAATAGTTTTAAGGATCCCAAATATTACAGAACAAAAGTCACCTCAGGGTTATAATCATGTCATACTTACAGAAAGAGAATTAGTAGGCATCCTGGTTAAGGAAAATGTGGATATCTGGATTGGGCAAAGTGGTTGAGAGCTAGGACAGGTAGTCAGGCTGGTGCTTACCGGATGGATGCTCTGGTGCATTGGGGTTTCTTAAAGATAATACAATGAGCCCTAAACATATTGCACCTTATTTGCTAAATGTGTGGCATCATTGAAGCTATAGGAAAGTGCATTGTGCTTGTATTAGCCTTGTTTTAAAATGTTCTAGAGTATAAGGAAATAAATTCTAAGTCATAAATCCGGGGAAAAAATCAAATTAGAGAGTGCAAATTTCCTTTAGATTAAGAAATGAAAATATAGGTTATTAAGTTATTTTTCTTTCTTTTTTTCAGAAATTTCTTTTAGCTACTTGTAAGTTGCATTTGATTCTTATAATTCCTATTAATCCAGGAGGACATGGCCAAGATTCACAAATTCCCAACTGTGGTTGATAAGCTTTTACCTTAATGTGGAGCTTACGGTTGTAATATGTTGAAAAGGTCTTCAAACTCATATATAGTGTACGGCCAGTCATTTTGTCTTTCTCTTACACACACGATGAGATAAGATTAGTTACAGTTGTACTGTGTGCTTTTGGTGATAAATTGTTCTAAGATGAAGTCTTGAGGCTTCTAAACCAAATTTCCCTCAAAGGTAGTTCATATGTCAAGTTACTACATTCACCAAATGATGGAAGTGTAACCATAATCAATGTAGCATGACCAATGCATCAGAATGAATACACTATTTCTCTTTAGTCTCTTAATTTGATAGTGATGATAACAGGGAATTTCTTATACTTTATTTTCTATATTTGGCAGATCATTCAGATTATGACTTTTATAAGTTACCTGGATATAAATCACTCTAAATTCTGTTCAGCTGGTAATTTTCAATATTAATAGAAGTTGCCTGATTTTATGTTAATTTCACAAAGTTTTGCTATTGCAGGCTGCTGCTCTGGGTCACTACTGTGTGCTAGGTAGGTGCTGAGATGTTACCCAGTGACCCCTAACTTCTAGAATTGATGTGTTTGTGTAATTCTTTCCTCTTCAGTGTGGCTGAATTTACTAACTCACATCTAATGAATAGAATATGACAGAAAAGACGGGATGTCCTACTAAGGTTAGGTTAGAAAATGGCTATGGTTCAGTCTTGGGTTCTCTCTCTCAAACTCTTTCTTTCCTAGAACCGTTGTGCTGGGGAAAATATGCTGCCATGTACATGTATACATGTATAGCCCTAGGAATAGTCCCATGTAGCAAAAAGCTTCATGAATCTGGGCAACAGCCAGTGAGCATCTGAGGCTTGCTGATAGCAGCGTGCATGAGCTTGAAAGCAGATCCTCCCCCAGTCAAGCTTTGAGATGATTACAGACCCAGCAGATGCCTTCATCGCAGCTCTGGAGCCAGAATGCATCTAGCTAAGCCATGCCCAAATTCCTGACTCACAGAAATTGTGAGCTAGTAAATGTTTATTATTCTAAACAGCTAAATTTTGGGGCCATTTATTACACAGCAATTCAAAACTAATACACGGTTTTACTTCTATTGATGGTTAAATATCATAGAGCAATTATTCCTAAGAATAGTCAGTGATAAATAATCAGATCCACTATATAAACCAGGACTTAATCCAAAAGAAGAAGAAATGCTGGGAGCTATTTGGCTGTAGAGTTGATAAACATATTGTGCAAATGTAATGACAATGCCCCATTTTACATGAGATGCAGGTCATCCTCAAAATCATATAATAAAAAGGAAGACAGATGAAAGAGAAAATGGAAGGACAACTATATTTGGAATATTTACAAAATTAATTTCTGATGACGTTTCCAAAGCTATATTTTTCAGAGCACTTATGAAATTCCATTTTTATAAAGTCAAGTCAGATTTTCGTTCTTTGATTATTTTAATTATATAAGGACTTGGGGAACTGAGCCTTGAGGTTTGTTTACCCATCGTTCTAAATGACAGAAATGTATCAGAGTGCTAACAGCTTGGCCTTAGTTAATTTTTTTTTGTTAAGTAGAATAACCCAGGGAGTTTTTTCCAAAGCAGATTTTTGTTTGTTTGTTTATGTATGTTTTGAGGCCAGGCATGGTGGTTCATGCCTATAATCCTAGCACTCTGGGAGGTTGAGGCAGGTGGATTGCTTAAGCTCAAGAATTCGAGACCAGACTGAGGAAGAGTGAGACCCTTTCTCTACTAAAAATAGAATAATTAGCTGCATGGTGGCAGGTGCCTGTACTCCTCAACTATTCAGGAGGCTAAGGAAAAAGGATCACTTAAGCCCTGGAGTTTGAGATTGCTGTGAGCTGTGATGATGCCATGACACTCTATCCAGGGTGACAGAGTGAGACTCTGCCCCTCCCTCCAAAAGGCAGTTTTGTTTTTTTTTTAAAGAAATTAAAAACTACATGTCTCAGGGTCAGAAGGATGCAAGTTGATGAGAGCTGAGAGCCCACAAAGATCTTTGCAGCCACATTAAAACAATACTGTTTGTCCTCCCCTTCATTTCCTCAGAGGTGGACAATGCTATTCCCTCCCTGCCCTGTGCTTGTCTTTCTAAAATTATTTTGGACCTTTAGGGTACTTCTATTTTAAGAATGAAGGCAACTGTAGCCATTATTTGTTCTTTCTTTTAAGCACTTTTCCTGAATGTGATAAACTAAGAGCAGCCTGTCCCATGAGCCCCTGAGCTCACCTCTCCAGACCTTTTGTCTCAGACTGAGCAAACAGCCTTCTTTCCTCCTGATTCTTCTCTTTGGTATCTTCACACTTTCTTTAATGTCCCTCGACACTGACTGACTTTCCCTCTGCCTTCCACAATTTGACAAAAGAGCAAACTGGGACAAAAAGAAGATGGGGAAAACAAAATGTCTTCCAGAAGTTTCTCACCTGCTCTCAAATCGTGAGGCAGCTCAGTTGATCAAGTATCTTCTGATGTATTCCTTCAGGTGATGACATTCTTGGAAGTTTGCTGGGTTGAGGAGTCTTCTTACCGTTAAATCCTGGGAATTTCTGAAATACCAATCAAGAACTCTACCCACAAAGTTATGTTAAGGAGTTTAGTTAGCAGGAAATATCATGTATCTCACATATCAAAATTTAGATGACAAGATTGAATATAGCCAGTAAGATTTCAGAGACAACCCCATATTGCCACAACCTATTTTCTGAGCCCATCAGAGAAAATGAAAGGTGTCTTTCTTACTTCAGTTTCCTCTGGAATTACGTTGGTCCTGTCATTTTCTCCAGTGGTTACTTTTTTGCAAATTTATAGGGTAAGCTATCATTACGGATGGTTTATTTTGCTTTTCTTCAATGCACAGTACTGTTAATATTCCTTTCTTGATTTTTTATGGGTTAAGGAGAGCCTGGTTTATTTGCTGGAAGCTTTAATTTTTTTTCTCTGTATTCTTGCTGCCTTCTTCCATGCAAAAGTCATTTTACATGTCTACTACATTTCTCCAGAGGCCTTTCTGCTCTTGAGCTAAGTTTTCTACTGACTGACTCTAGTACAGACTTATAATAGAGTTTTATTATAAATTGAAATTAAAGCTGTCCCAAGTGTAACTAGGATTTCATCTCTGCTCACGTTAAGCCCTATTACCTCCCCAGTATCAACAGAAAGCCTTTCCTTCTTCAAGATTGTGTGAAATTTAAAATTGCATCTCTCAGACATAAGAAGGGAGAATTTGCACAATGACAAGAAAATGAGTGGACAGAAACATTCATTATTTTTATTCCTCTGCCCTCTCCCCCCCGCCTCCTACCTCCCAAGGGGAACTGTTGCCTTCACTTTGCCCAGTCTTTAAGATCTCTCTGTGGGAACAGTAGTGGGTTGGCTAATGGCTCAAAGGCATTTTCATGCTTCAGTCATCAGAAATATCTCACTTGGTTCCCTTTTGCCAAACAAAAGGCATGCCACCTCCTAGCACACTTTATGGCTGCCCAATGGATAGTGTTCTCTGGAATAAAATATTATTAACAGATGACTCATACAATTGTCCTTGAAGTTCTGTGACAGAAAACAACTGTTATTTGAAAATTTTATTGAATATATATATATTTTTGGTATAAGATACTTGATTCTAGTTATTAAATGTTAAATGATTTTGTGCTTCTTTATTCTATTTAAAATAAGTTGGCCATGTCCCTCATGCTCTCTGGGCATCACTTTCTAAATGTGTAAAATGTGAAGAGCTGAGAATTCTATTCAATCTCTTATAGCTCCTTACTCTCTGTTTCTGTATCTCTCATTCTGATTTGGACATGGGCAACCAAGATCCACAGATGAAGCCAAACCTCTAGTTAACCAGGAGATCCAATCTTCTCTTAAAGCCCTTTACAGTGACTCAATAAATCTAACTGACTATTTGAACTCATTCTTTGCATCTTGTACCAACTGATCTCATAGAGAGAGCTGCTATGAACAATAGCTTTCATGAGCAATTCCGTGACCAAGGAGGGGAAGGCATGGAGGAGGAGAATCAAAGGCTTAAGTCCGTTCATTAGCTGGTAAATAATTGATTCTTTAGTGAGCTGTCCTTCATTCCCCAGTAGCCATGCATAGCTCTCTCTCATTCAGCACCACTGGAAATTCTAGATATCCTCTGTGGAGTGGTTTTTAACCTCTGAGCTCTGAAGCTCAATGAAGTGATATGCTCTCCTATAAAGATGAAGACAGTTAAAAGCCATCTGTAGGAGCTGCCCTCTTGGTTATGTTTCTGGTGATGGCAGTGACTTGAACTAAGCTGTGCTTCCTCTCTCTGTATCCTGATGGGGACGCATGTGTGCATTTGTGTGAAGATTGGGTGATAGTATCCCAGGAGGACTTGTCACATCTGTGGTCATGGAGCTGTTTTTATTTATTTGTTGTGGTTTTGAACTCAATGGGTCTTTTGTGAATGGAATAGCTTTTTAGTACCTTGGTCTAACTACCTTGAGTCATTTTGCACCTGTTTACTTGCTTGATTAACCTGGTGACACACCATCCAGCCTTCATGGTGAACCTATGGCAAAGCTTTCCCTGATCGAGAAAAACCATGTGTGTTTTCTTGTCAGAATCTTATTTTTCTTATTTCATAATCTTTAAGAGAGAGAAAAATCATACTCATGACCACTACCATATTGGGGAATATTCAATAGATATTTTTTTCTGGAACATTTTTGTCAAAATAATTATTTTTCATACTGAAGAAACCAAGAGTTATTCTAATATCAGCACCTTCAGAAAATGTTTCAAGAGAGTTTTCATCATTTTATTGATTTCTTATTAGATTTCTTGTGAATTATTGATTAAGATATAGACGTTCATCACTATAGTTTGTGGAGACATTTCTGACATACTTGGAGTTAGTGTGTCCAGTTACCTGGAAAGGGGTGGAGGGTTAGTAGAACTTGCAGATACTCAAGCTCACTATCTAAAATTTGCCACATCTACCCACTCAGTCAATGAAGGCCTCTATACTATGCCAAAGTTTCTTTAGAGGTCCACTTTATTTCTCATGTCCCTTGGGTTTTTTTGACAATCATTTATTAGCTACATAATAAGTAAGAAGTCACTGGACCTTTATGACATCAGCTCTTAGTTTAAGAAATAGAATGATCATTCTGTTATTATTCAAAATATCTATCTCAACTCACATGCCCATTAGAAAGGTCCCTTTTCTCAAATCAGCCTGAGAAAAGTGAGACCCTGTCTCTACTAATAAAAAAATTAGCCAAGCATTGTGGTGGGTGCCTCTAGTCCCAGCTACTCAAGAGTGTAACTCAGGAAGACTGCTTAAGACTAGGAGTTTGAGGTTACTGTATGCTGGGCTGACACTGTGGCACTCTAGCCTGGGTAACAAAGTGAGACTCTGTCTCAAAAAAAGAAAAAAAAGTAAAGTAAAATTTATGATGCAAACAAAAGTAGAGGATGATGATGATATCAACATTATGATACCAAACTGTCCTGGTTCAGTAATTTGAAGAGGATGAAATATATATATATATATATATATATATATATATTTTTTTTTTTTTTTTTCTGAACAGCTTTTGAATTTCCTTCCCCCAAATTGTAAAAACTGATAGGCCTTAGTTAGCTTTTCTGTGTCCCAGCCCTTCAATAAGCTGACATCACAGCAGAGGTTAAAATAAGGCAAAGAAACTGCGGCCTAGCTAGGTGTGTCTGTGTGTGTGTATTTAAGAAAATGCACATGTACTTATGACCCAGAAACTACCTGTGTTCATGCAATTAAAAAAGGAATAATGACTCATTAACCAAACAAGTTCTAGAAAAAAAAAAGTACTCATTTAATACAATCACAGTGACTTCCTCACTGTTTCCACTTCATTGCTGCTTATGTGAATAAAAACAACATGCTAAATGGAGACTTTCAGGACCCCATGGGACCAATTAATGCCACGTGACTTCCTCCCTGCCTTCCATGAAAATAACTATATTATAATGGTCTGTGATATTAATATCAGCTTTGGAAAAGTCAGGCAGCGGCTCCATGGGGAAGGAAGTGGCCTGTGCAAGAACTGTGGAATGTGCAGCATTTGACAGACTAGAGGCCACATCTTTTTATAAGCTACATCACATAGTTAAGTGGGGTGGGGGCATCCAATGGGCTAGTGAGTTAATTAGGGTTAAAAGGCCACCAGGGTAGTCTATCTTTGATCTCGAACGCCAAGAAAATGTGGTTATAGGGGGGGAAGTTTTGGAAATTAATGTTCTCAGAAATAAAACCATATCCAAAGCATTTTTTCCCCTAAATTTCTCCAGATTTCTGCCCACCACAGAGGCAGGATATATTTTGACAGCTTCTGTTTGTACTGGAGTATAGACCTGAGATGAGGTGTGGTGGGTACACCTCCCGTGTGTTGGGAACTGGATGGGGTTTTCCAGTGATACTGGAATGCAGGGAAGAACCACTGGGAATGTGAACCGCAACACTGGTGGCCTCAGTTGAGGATTCCTTCTAATGCAATTGTAGGAAACCTGGGCTCATACCCCAACCAGGCCCCATCCCAGTCCCACTCTTTGCAGGGTCCTGAAGAAATTCAGAGTTCTGCTGGGCTAGTCAAATTCTCCCCTCTAGTATGTAGAAATGGGCCAGCCAGTTTTCTTAGCTATAAATTTGTTATAGTGCATTAATGCCCCTCAAGGGTGGTCCCAGAGCATAATAGGGAATGTAAGTTCTCCTGGGAGCAGATGTTTAGTGGTACATCTAATTATCCAGGAGAGATTGCCTAAGGCAATGATCTAGATCCAATTCCTGGACAGTGGCTAATGGTTTGGCCAGACAGTAAGAGGCTTGGAAGGAATAATATTGGAGAAATGGTGATGCAGAAGTTTAGGCAAGAAGCTGGACAAATTCATTAGCATGAGCCCCGAGTATTAGAATATCTGCACCCTCCCCCCAGGTCCCTCCTCCTCCCATGGAAAGAGCTTTAAATAATCAGGTAGACAGAATGACCTTTTTTTTTTTTTTTGTCCATCTGTGTCTTTCCCCAGTGCTTGATCAATGGTGCAAGGACGAAGGCTGTGTATGAGACTAATGACAAGGACTTCTTCCCATCAGGTGACGTGGCTAGTGCCACAGCTGAATCCCCAGTGGTCAGGAGCAGTCACCAGGATGGCACTGTGTCTAGGAGTGTTGGTCCACTACTGGGTAGAAACTCAATTACATTAGACTTTTCCATCAGAGAAGGGGCAGAAATTACCCTCACTGAAACAGACACTTATCCTATATTTAGGTTTGCTTTCCCCATCCCTCTGGGCTCCTGTTAACACTTTCACCAGCAGAACTTAAATTCTGAAACATCATAATTGAGTCCTCACTCAACATACTTTTGTTCTATAGTCATTATGATTTTCCTGACATTTACTTTCCAAATTTCTTGACAAGAAATTTAAGATGACTTTGTATAATGTCATTTAAATAAGCTTTTGAGACAATTTAAGCAAACTGATCCATAATGAAAGTTAAAATTGTAAATACATTTTGTCTGTCTCACTTTACAGAAAAAAACAAAACAATGGGCTGATGACTATAGAATTCATTGGCCTAACCCTGAGTCCTACTGTCCAGAAGCAGTCAGCCTCACAGACAGAAAGAATGGTCTGTTGAAGACTCAGATATGTTGCCAGCTGGCAGATAACATCTTGCAAAATTGGAGTGCTCTCCCTTAGGATGAAGCATTTACTTTGAATTAATAGTGAATACATGGCACTCTTTCTCCCTGTTCTCCAACACACAGATTCAGAAACCTAATGAAAGAAAGATCAGGACACAATTTCACACTTATATCCAATGATCCACTATCAAAATTTTCATTCTGCTCCGGGGCTTTCTTGGTTTTAGTGATTTTAGTACCAAATGGAGAATTGCTTCTACCAAAAGATATTACAATAATTCTATAACATTGGAAGCTGAAATAACCACTTGGACATGTAGAGATTCTCACACCACCAGAAAATCATGAAAAGAGGAAGTTGACTTTTTTGTGGGGTTGAAGGATCCTGACTACTAAAAAGAGGAAAAGGAAGGTTTCTAGTACATCTCTTGTACTATTATTTTGACTAATAAATGTGAATAAGGGCTTATACAAGAGAGAACAACAACAGTTCGCATTTGAAAGGTTGAATACTTAGGTTTAGGTTGCCCTACTATGTGCTACCTGAGGCAGAGGGAATATCAATCAAATGGCCATGAGGGAAAAGCTGAAAATACTAGCTATGTTCTTTGTCTACAGACCAGAAATGCCTATTATCCAATAGTATGTGTCAGTAGTGATGATACTTTCTATTTAGTCTTTAATTTTAGAGATTAAAGATGAGTTAACAGAAAGAACGGGCAATGGCCAAAGATCTTGGACTGAAATGTGACCCAGTAAAATATAAAACTTTGTACTTTCTCTGTTGGGGGCAAGGGTGAGTGTGTTTTTGGTTTCATGAGATGGGCTTCCTATATTGTGTACTTCTGGAAGTAAAGTTTGGAAAAGAAATGTTTATGAGGATGCAAGGCAGTCCAAGGAGTAAATTACAATAGACTCAACTATCTAGAATCTGAACATCCATCCCAAAATTGGTGACATAGCAGGACCCCATTTCCACCAGGAAAGTAGGAAGGCAGCTATTTCCTGTTCCTGCTTCCTCATGGCCTCCCCTTGGTTAGTGGTATTCAGAATCTCGTCAGGACTTCCAAACCTGCAGGAATGATTTAAAGACCAGGTAAGAAGCTATTGTAATGACAAGGGCAGCAGAGAGTCCTGAAGTGGGGTCAGTTAATGTCCAGAGTGGTGACAATGGAAGGAAAAGCACATGTTCAGAGCTGGTGACATTTTAAGCAGAGCGTTCAGGGCTATGATCTCAGCTGTGTTTTGGGTTGTCCGACTTGTCTGTATTCACATCCATTTTCTGAATCAGGTTCTTTGGCCTTCATGTTAATTTGGCAGCTATCCAATATCCTTCCAGTCAATACCTTTCCTGCTTAAGATGGCTAGAATCAATTCTTGTCATTTGTGCAGTGGTATAGTGACTCAAGGTGCCATTCGGCCCACCTGAATAAGCTCGGTACTGCCTTTTCTCATGAAATTGGTGGAGACTGTGGTGTTGGTTACTGCCTTGGTGCAACACTTCTCCTTTCACTAAAGGCTTGTTACTCCTGTGGCTTTCTATGTAGCTGCTGTCTGTCCTCCTCGCCTCTGTCAGTATAAAAAGGTCTTTCTCTCCAAGAACATGGTGGATTTTTGTTGTTGTTGTTGTTGTTTATTTTGCTTAAAATATGTTTAGGAGACATATGAAGCAATCATCACTGTGAGGCAAGCAAAATTGTCCATGAAGTTGATCCTAGGTGTATGGGATGAACTCTGACTACCTTGATTCAAAGTGAGCTCCTTTCCTGTCTGCTGAAATGCTTTCCTGTATGCTAACTTACCTTCCATTTTTATAATGTAAAGTCACTTTCCTGGAGCTAGCAATTAACCACAATATGTTCCAATACTCTTCCTCCCCTACAGACCCTTAAACGTTAAACATTTTATCTTCTTGGAGTTCCTTACTCTGACATATTTAAACTCTCCTCAATAAAAACCCAGAGAATTTGAAAGCCTTCACCACAGATACACAGTTTTAGATGGGGAGATACATTTAGCAATACAATTTACCTTAGTTGGACCCCTTGAACTGAAAGGGCCCCTTGATAATAAAGGAAATATAAAATCTTTTTAATGGAAAGAAAATATAATTCATTCATTTAAATTTTTCATTCAGCAAATATTTGTTGACAAGATGTTCTGCACCAGGCATTACCCTAATCACTGGAAATTTATATATGAATGATATAAGATGCCTTACACTTACTTTGGGGGATACAAATCATAAACAAAGAATCTACGTCCAATGATACTAAGTATTATCAAGAGAAATAGAATATGGCAAAGACTTTGGGGAATGCTTAGCTATTCAAGAAATTAAGAAAAGGTCATTGTAACTTCACAGTGAACACCAAGGAGAATATTAGACTCAATGGGGAATCAGAATGTGTAGGGCCCTGAGATGAATATAAGTTTTGGCTTTGAGACTGAAAGACATTTAGAGATTTTTGAGTCAATGAATGATATTATTTGACTTATAAGTATTATTTTTAAAAATTGAGGTAAAATTTACATATAGTAAAATCACAGATTTTTAAGTATACTCTTGATGAATCTGTCAAATACATATATCCCATGTAATCATTATTTCTGTTAAAATTAAAAAAAATTTTTCATCATTAAAACAAAATTTCTTCATAGTCAATTCCTGATCCCAGGCAATTGCAATTCTGATTTTTATCACAATAAATTAGTTATATTTGTTCTAGAATTTTATTTAAATAGAGTCTTATTATATCTATTCTTATATCACTGGCTTACTCTACTCAGCAAAATGTTTTTGAGACTTGTTTATATTGTTGCACAAAGCTGTAGTTCATTCTTTTTATTGCTGAATAATATGCCATTGTATGATTCCGTCACTATCCAGATGGCAGAGGGTACCACTGAAAGGGTCCTGGTCGAAGTCTTTTTAGCAACTGGAGGGTAGGTCCAAGAGAGGCCCACCTGTAAGGTGGTGAGTGGCCTTGGTCATCTGCTGTGCCTCTCTCATTGTTTTCACACTTAAAGTATCTCCGATGATACCCATCTCCCTTGCCTTCTCTGCGCAGAGGAGAATATTTAGAGCAAACCTGAGCCTTTTGCTGTGCTAGCAGAAAACAGAAACTCCCCAAATCAGACAAGAATGGGCTTATGGAGCTGGGGACAGCCTTTGTCTCCTCGCTGTCCGTGGGGCTCCTGCTGGACAGGGTGGGAGGTTGGAGGTTGGAGGGCTGGAACCAATGGTTCAGGGGGGCTTCTTGCCTTTGCTTCCTCTTTCCCTCCCCAAAGATACTCATCGTTGCAGCCCCTGTGACGCAGTCTCTCCTGAAGGACAGAATGCACCCAGGCAGCCTGGGGGGGGGGGGGGAGGCGAGGGTCTGTGGGCTCTCCCTGTTCCCCCACCCCACACTCTTCCTGCGGTGTATGTAGCTGTGTTGCAGCCATATATGAATAACCGATGGGGAACTCCTCGGCAGGGCAGCTTTGATGATTTCTTCAGACACATGGAGCAGACTGACAAATTGACTTTCAAGTGAAAGGTCAGTGCCGAGAACCGAAGGGGCAGAGCATCTGGATTCACAATTAAAACGCCTGTGGAGTCTTCTCTCCCTGTGTAGGAGGTGCTGTCCAAGAGACTCATTTGGCAGCTGTTTCTGACTCTGGATTGGGATTGGAGAAAATAAAAATTCCTTGTGGTTGTCGTATGTGTGTGTGTGTGTGTCCGTGCGTGTGGGGTGGGCACTCCTGAGATTGTATGCGGGTATTTCAAGAGAAACCTTGCCCTCTGGCAAAAGCAAGCACAGGCTTTTTGCTAACTCAGTTCTGCCCTTGAGTTGACCTCCAGAATGGTCTGTCCAGAGTGAGTGATCCTCAGAAAAGCTGTCTGGTTCGTCACTGTGCCGGCCTCAGGTAAGCTGCAGATTAAAGAACGCTGTGGATGAAGGTTAACCACTGATTTACCTCTAAGCTTGGCAAATTGTCTTTTAGAAAGTATAAAAGGCTGCACCCAGACACCTGCAGAGTGCAAATGTACTTGCTTTTCTAGATGAAAGCCTAACCCCATCTATACCTTTCCTTGGTAACCGGAAAATTTGTTCTGTTTCACGGATCACCAAGTGTTTCCATACCCAGGGACATAGTGAGAGCAAATAGGGTATTCCTAAGAAATCCCTGAGCACTCCAGAATCTCAGAAGGTGCTTGGGGTGCAGGGACCTAAAGCTCAGCTCTCTCAGGACGCTTTATCTGCCCAACACTTGCTTTTGAGTTCTAACTGATATAATTAAGCAGGTAGATGATAAAACCCTGTAATGGCACCATTCATTATGGCTTGTTTACTTTACTCCCCTTTGCAGCAGTCAGTCCCACAGGAGGGCCTTAAAACCCTCTGTTGAATGATGGGATGCAAACCTCTTTCCACAGTTGAGGCTCTGCTTCTCCATCTGCCTCACACAGACCCCACAGGTGGTTCTACTTCGGGGGCCACTTATGAAGGGATATTTATAGCTTACCCTTCTCCTTCCTCATCCTCCCAGAAAGCAGTCAAAATAATGAAATTAAGCTTGTGGTAAAAAGTGCTGGAGAAACAGAGGCTGAGCATGGAATTCAGAGGGTCTTGAATGGAAAGGACCAGCATTTTCCATTAAGTCAAAATAACAGCAGAGCGTGAGCTGCTGGCTGTACTAGTTGTGAGACAGGGACCCCTTTGCTTAATCCTGCTTCTGTGACTTATTAGTTTTGTGACCTTGGCCTTTCTATGCTTCAGTTTCCTCTTCTGCAAATGAGGGTGATAATAAGACCTATCTCACATAGATGTTGCAAAATAATGGAACCATGTCTGGCACATAGTAAGCAAATATTCATTTTCTATTGGTTAATTCATTGTTATTTTTAAAACCCATCTCTTCCATCTGCTGCTTTCAGATAAAATATTATTTGAATTTTGCAATAACTTTCATGGGGGAAGCAGGGCAAGTATAATTATTATCCAATTTTTGCAGATGAACAATTGTGGGTAAATTCATTCTTTGATTGGCTTTCAAGGTCCTAATTCTTACCTATATTTTCTCTTTTCACTTTTAGCACTTTCTGCCAGGTAAAAGACTTATTTATTGCATTTGTATTGGATACCTGCTGTATTCTAGAAACCATTCTGGGTGCTGGGGATGTAAAGGGGAACAAGACACATAAAGTCTTTGCACTAATAGAATTTATAACTTCATCTTATCTCATAGTTTCTGTTAAAATCTAAGCTCCTGGTAGGCAGGGGACATATCCAATTTATCTTTATGTCTACCAATGTCTAGCACAAAGTAGTGCTCACAGTAAGTCTTCACATACTTGATGGTATAACAGTTATAGCTCATATTTGAATACCTGCTAATGCCAGACATTGTGTTGATTGTTTTACATTACCTGATAATCCTTAACAACATTCCTCTTGAGGTTAGCATTTTTATTATTCTAATTTTGCGGGTGTAGAAACTGATTATTAGACTTGCTTAGGTTCATTCAAATAGTAAATATTTATAAGAACTCAGCCCAGGCTTGCTTGACTCAAAATTTCATGCTTTTTGACCTAGGAAATGAAATTGAAATGAATGGACTTTATTAAATTATCTTTAATAGATGGGTAAATTGAATCTCAAAGTTGTTAAACAAACAAGTGGAAGATGCATGTCCCCTCACTACCCTCAAGCCTTTTTTACTGGACCCATTCTGTACGTGCCCAGAGAATAAAATTTCCTACTTGCACTAGGGCATTGGCTTCAGGGCTTCCTTGTTTCCCTGGCAGTACATTTATGCTCTCTTGTATCCTGTTGGCAAGGAAGCAGCAATCTAAATGCTGGTCTGTTGTCATAACCCTGGGAAATAGAAACATCGGTCATTTCATTTGCCACACAACCTAAAACATGAAGACCTATTTTTAGCACATGCAGAGCTAGGATATAATTAAAAGGTAGCTTGCTTAGTGACTAAGTTATAGGCCTATGTTCTGTGAAGGTAACATGGATTTTAAAATATTTATTTTATTTGTTTGACTATCAATTGATTTATATTGGTTCCAGCAAATACAGAATCAAGAATAGAAGACTTACTTTAGTATCTTCCGTTTACAAGAAAGGTGAATGATCTTTATTTGTACATCTAAGTGTTTTTGTAGTTTTTGATAACAAATTGATTTCAGAATAGATTTAGGGGTTATTTCAAAAATAAAAAGCTTTACCTCTTCTATGTTTACATGGATGGAGTTGGAAGATATTCTTCTTAGTAAAGTATCTCAAGAATGGAAGAAAAAGTATCCGATGTATTTAGTGCTATTATGAAACCAATTTATAATCACTCACACTTTCCTATGTAAGACAAAACACAACTGTGGCTCAGAATAAAGGAGGGAAGAGGAGGGGAGAGAAAGGGTGGATGGAGGGAAGGTGAATGGTGAACCACACCTATGGTGCATATTGTAAGGGTACATGTCAAATCTATTAAGTGTAGATTATAAATTTCTTAACACAATAATTAAGTGAGGTGAAGGCTATGTTAAGCAGTTTGATGTAAGTATTCCAAAATGTATAGAAAATCAGCACATTGTACCCCATAAATGAATCAATGCATATAGTTATGATTTAATAAAAAAAGCTAAAAATATAATCTATATAGCTCCTTACCAAAGTAAAAGCATATGATCTGGTGATTTGTTATTAATTCTTTGTTATATAAGGCGTGACCAGCATGAATTTTCATAGAGAAGTTGTGACATTATTCTCATTACATTAGACTCAATCATATATTTAAAAAATAAATAAAAAATCTTTTTGCTATAGAGAAATAAATGGTGGCCATAACAGACCTGCTGCTCATAAGTAAAGATATTTTAATCAATTCAGTCAATATTTATTGAACATCTGTCCAACACAGAATTAAACTAGAACACAGACACTGCCTCTAACTATAAGAAAGTCACTAAATAATTCACAGTTGCAATTATTCTACATGCTTATACATATGTCAGGCTAGTTAGGTGGGATTTTGACTTTATTATATAATGAAAAGGGTGGAAAACATTAGTTCTCTGGCCATATTTTGGATTGGGGGTTATGAAAACCTCTTTTAGACAAACTGTACTAAATATATATTCAACTTTACAAGAGGAAAAGGAATTTTTATAGGCAAAAATCCTACAAATATTGGAAGCAAATAACAATGAGAGAGTAAGCATGTGGGCTGCACAGATTACTTTGTTCACAGAGACAAGATTGATTTTCCAGATCTAAGCAACTGGTTTTTAAAATTCACATGGGAACAAATACAACATACAAAAACAACAAATTAAATAATATCTCCCTTGAAAAAAATACTTTTGTCCCATAGTATTAATGTTCAATTTCTTTTCCTTTTTTGTACTACCAGTGTGGCCCAGAGATATTCAGACCGAGACTTCAGCCTAAAACAGGCCTGTGTTGGTGATAGGCGTAGGTTGACTGGGAGAAGGTAAAATCCCTTATGGAGGGACATACCAGTCTAGCCTATATAAAATTTCTATAATAATCCCCACTGAAGATCAGCTCATAAAATATGTGATAAATAGTCTACCATAAGCAAAAGCCAAATTTAAAAAGCAAAATAAGAGGATTAGGCCATAAAAATACTCAAATAACAAAACTATCTTTTAGAGGTTACAAAGTAAGTATGTTTTAGATGAGGAAAGGCATTAAAAGGATTGAAAATATAAACATAAAACATAAAAATAGTAAGATTCTAAAAAAATCAAATGAAACTTTAAGAAATTAAAAATGTCATTTAAAAATACTCAGTAGCTACATTAAACAACAGGTTAAATACAGCTGATTAGAGAATGGGCACACTGGAAGATAGCTGTGAAGAAATTACTCAAAGGTAATAGTAATATAAATAATTAAAATTGGGGAAAAAATTATGTATACACAGGTAAAGAGACCTAGAGGAAAGGATGTGACAGATGAATAACATGCAGAAGAATCAGTTTTAAAAAAAGACAAGGCATGAATGTTCCATAGTCAGTAAAAGGTACAACTCTTTCAAGCAAGATTTATAAAAGTAAATTTCACTTCAAAATGTCATGGTTAAACATTAGGGAAGAGCTTAATGTCAGCTGCAAAGAAAAAGGGAGATTATCAACAAAAGTAGAAGAATTATGAAGCTCTTCAAATACTTTTCTCATTTTAGAGCATAAATGTCTAAACACAACAATTAAATAAGCGAGGTGAAGGCACATCCCAAATCATATATAACATCAGCACATTGTACCTCATAAATGCAGTAATGTACACAGTTATGGTATAATGAAAAAATTCAATTAAAAAACAAACCAATAAACAAAATAAAAAGTAGAACAATTAGCTGATTTTTCATAGTATTAATAGAAGTCAGAAAAAGATGGGATAATATCTTCAAAACATGAGAGAAAACTATTGATTTAGAATTTTATATTTTGATAGGAATTATTCAACAGTGAGAGTAACAGAAATACATTTTAAATACTATATAGCTGGTGGTGGCATATGAAGGGGGTGTGGGTAAGGATATTATTTATATACTATTAAAGATGGTAGTGAGACTGCAGCCTTTACAGATGGACTCATACCAAAATGCCCCAAAATGCCCTTGATAGCTGACCTAGGTAAAATCTGTACCAAGAACACTGCCAAGTAAGAAAATCAAGCTGGAATTTAGCTAGAAACCCCAAGGTAGAATTCTAATTTAGAAAAATCAGACAACTTGAGGGGCTCTTTTTATTATATACTAACTAGTTCAAAATAATTGCAAACCAAAGCAGTCTAGCCTGTTCCATTTATCTCACTTTCATTTTAAGGCCCACACCTTCTAAATCCCTCCATCTCTCCCTTCGTCCCTCCCTTTTCTTTTTCCTCTTCTCTTCCTCTTCCTCTTCCCTCTCCTCACCTCTCCTCTCCTCTCTGCTTTTCTGTTCTTTTCTTTCTTTCAAAAGGCAGCTGCAATAAATAAACACAAGCAGACTCGGTGAGAGAGCACACCTGTGCCATTGCACAGGACACTTTGTCTTGGTATTCTCACAAGGTAAAGGAGAGTAAAGCACCTTATCTAATATATTTCACAAAAGTAGAAGCAAATGTGTAGTGAGGGAGAAGGTGACGTGATTGGTTTTACTGAGGTATAAGATAGATGAAACAAACGTGAGAAATCTTCTTAGGCTTTGATTTAAATTACAATATAAATTTTATTGCCAGTGCCCATCATCGTGTCCAAAACAGACAAAGTGCTCAATAAGTATCTGTTGAATTAAAGAAGGATAACAGTAAGTGAATGGAAAAAGACAAGAAGTTGAGGGGTAGATAATTATTTAAGGAAAGGAAAAGACCATTTATATCTTAGGAGAGCTTTTCAAAAAAAAAATCCACGGTTCCTGGGGCAGAAATCTTCCTGGTCAGATGTTTGCTAAGTTATTGTTTTTTCACAGCTAGACTCTGGGTAAGATATCTAAAAATGTTTACTGTTGTTGAGAGGGAGAGAGAGTAAATACAAAGTGTTGTTATGCAGTGTGGAATACTTACAGACCACAGGAGCTGCTGAGGAAAACAGATGAATTAAAGGTTTTAAGCCTCATCATGAAGGCTGTGAACTTTGTATAAGTGTTGTAGCCAAAGTAGTTTCCAAGGGGTAGGACTCAGTGACTCTTTCACCTCAACATTAGGGAGCATCAACTCCTACAGTTTACAGCTGCTGCAGCAACTGGATACATGTCAAGGAAGAATGACTCATTTTAGAATCCCTACAAAGAGACTTAGGTTAATGAGAGCAATACTTTTGATGTAATGTATCTGATTTTTAAATATCACCAAGCCCTTTGATAGGCATAAAATACAATCATTAGAAGGGATAAATGATAATAATATAGCTATATTGTATTTATCTCCACCAATGTTGTCAGTTTCCCAAAAGTAATTTACGTTAGACTTTCATAGACATTGTGGTATGTTGTTTTTGTGTTGCAGCAATGTACTTATCTACCCAATCGTATTTGGCTTATTGTATTACTGAAATGAGTTTTGTGTTGCCTGAATACTCAAAAAGAAGGCCCAGCAGACATAGAATAGATATGTATAGGTACCTTTAAAATTTTGAAAGTACTTCAAAATTTATCTTATTTTACTTTTAGAGTAACATTTTGAGCAGATATGGATGTCAAATTATGGCAGTGCTTTACCTTATAATCTCCAGGAACCTCCCCTAAATTCACAAATATTCTAAGAAAAATCAATGTGTGTGCTGTGCAAATATATGCCCAAAGTGAAATCTTAGCCCTTTCCCTCTGATTAGATCTACACTCCATCTTTGCAGTAATTCACTATGTTAACAGTCGCAGTTCTTCATTCTACTCCTATTTGTATCCTCTGTAGAGTGAGTTTGCATCTCCTCCCATCAAGACGTGGAGACTGTCTCTTCATTCTTTGATTCTACACTTAGCCATGTAACTTGCTTGGGCAGTTTTGAGGCAAAGAGAATTGAAACGTGCTTGTAAGTTCCTGCTTATGCTCTTGCTCTTCTTTGAAGGAGCAGAGTCTAGTCACCTCACTCTGGGATGCTAGGATGTCAAGAATGTTGACATCTTGGAAACAAGATGGAAGGAAAACAAGAAGGAATGTAGACAGGAAAAGAGAAAGGAAAAGGAACTAGGGAATAAAAAGAGAAAGAGAAAAGGAAGCTATTTAGGGAAGGAAGAGTAAGCAAGTATTTCATAATTAATAATATAGATCAGTATTATTTTTATTAGTTGCAAAATAGTGTAATGCTGCAGTTCCCAACCCCTGGACTGTGGACTGATACTGGTCTGTGGCCTATAGAAACTGGGCTTTGCAGTATGAGGTGAGCATTGGGTAAGTGATCAAAACCTCATCTATATTTGCAGCCACTCTTCATTGCTTACATCACCATCTGAGCTCCAGCTCCTGTCAGATCAGCAGCAGCAGTAGTTCCAGAGGCTATAGGGAGGGATTGGAAAATTGCAGTCGATTTGCTATTTACTGTAAACTGTGCGTGCGAAGGATCTATGAGAATAGATTCTCATAAGGAGCACACAGCCTAACTAGTAAATCTAATTAGTAAATCTAATGTCTAGATTAGTAAATCTAATGTCTCCCCACCACCTTGTCCTTGGAAAAAATGTCTTCTGTGAAACTGGTCCCTGGTGCCTAAATGTCTGGGACCTCTGGTCTACTGTAATTCTTACCAGACTTTATGCAACCAGTTCCTGATTTTAGTAAATTGCAAAATGGCTACAATTTTCAATCCCTCCCTATATCCATTTTCCTTTGCAGTGTGATTTTCCTGCTTCTTCCAGGAAGAGGTGGAGTCTGTTGCTCTATGTTTTGAATCTGGGCTGGCTTTGTTATTTGATTTTGCTGAAAGACTAAAATAAAAATGATATTAGGCAAGATCTGGCCCTAGGCCTCTAGGACCTTGCATACCTTTTTCTCTTGAAATCCTGCCAAACTGTCATATGCATAAATCCAGGAGTTAGAACTGTTACAGACACACATGAATAAGGCCAGACAAAAGCAGAAGAACCACCTAACCTAGCTGAGCCCTGCTAATTGCCAACTCACAGTCTCAACAGCCTAAAACTAAGAAAAGATTACTGTTAAAAGCACTAAGTTTGGGGTTGGTTTGTTTTATGACAAATTGATAATTGATATACCTACTAATTAACTTTTAGTTTGTTTCTAATTTTTTTTATTATAAACAACACTTTGATGAAAAATTTTTATGCAGATCTTCACATATTTTCTTAGTATAATTCTCTAGATTTGAGATTGCTGGATCAAAAAAAATGTTCATTTTAAATTACACATATTACACATATAGTTAAATTGCTTTCTAGAAAGTAAGATTAATTTATATTTTAATCAATCTTGTATAAGAGTATCCATCATGGTTAGGAGTTGAGGTAGGGACTACTTCTAATAGCATGGTCTAGAAAGTCTTTTTTGGAGAGGTACCATTCAAGGAGTTACCTAAATTGAGTAGATCAATGAGCCATGTGAGAGTCAGAAGAGTGATATAAGCAAGCAAAAGTCAAATGACAAAAGACTAAGACTGAAGGTTATGGTATAACTGCAACATAGAAGTTAGGTTGCAAATAGCCAGGGGCTAGACTGTGCAGAGCCTTTCAGGTTGTCACAACATTTTGTATTTTATTATGGTGTGATGGGATGCCATCGGAAGATTCCCTGCAAAGGCATGATTGTTAACATCAGCAGCAACAGCATCTTCTTCATCTTCATCTACTTTTTGTTGGCTATACACCAGATGTTGTTCCAAGCATGTGTCACTTAATTCTCCCAATGCATGAGTGAAATATTATGGCTAGGGATCCTGATTTCGCCAGTGAAGTAACTGAAACACAAAAGGAGTAAATGAATTGTTCAATTCACCCAGTGAGTTAGAGGTGGAACCAGGATTCAAATCTAGGAAATCAACTCCAGAGCCTAGAATTATGTGATTTGTGTTTTAAAGTGGTGACTCTTGTAAGAAGAACTGACTATAGTAATCAAAGGGAGGAGGCAACTGAAGGATCCTAGAGGACAGTTTGGGGGCTGGTAGGTGACTATAAAGGTGGCAAGAAATTATTTTCAAGATTAGTTGGTAGATTCTCAATGATCTTTTAATTATTTAAAACAAACTCATAGTTAATCTTATAGGTATAAAATGATGCCTCCTGACATTTGCATTTATTTAGACAGGGAGAGATTTAATAATTTTTTAAATTCATATCACCTAGTTAAATTTCTTATGTGAATTGCTTGTACATACTCTTCATACATTTTCCAATGGGAGTTTGTCCTTTCATTGATTTATTGGGGTTCTTTTTATAACAGGTATATTACTTTAAACATTAACTTATTTATACAAATATAATTTTCTAATATAAAATAGGAAATACAACATTGTATGTATTTCCCAGTTTCTCTTTGGTATTTTGACTTTGTTGATATATATATATATATATATATATATATATATATATATATATATATTTATATATATATATATATATATATTTTTTTTTTTTTTCAAAGTAAAATTTCATCTTACTTTTATCTGGCAAAATTACATTATATTTTGTGGT
This sequence comes from Loris lydekkerianus, assembly GCA_963574355.1. Taxonomy (NCBI): domain Eukaryota; kingdom Metazoa; phylum Chordata; class Mammalia; order Primates; family Lorisidae; genus Loris; species Loris lydekkerianus. Next base: position 48,340 of record CAUYPK010010490.1, read on the forward strand.
TTCTGAATTTTCTGTCTAAAACAGTTCTTTCCATCAAAAAATTATAGAAGTACTCACCCATATTTTCCTACTGCATTTATATTTATATAAATTTACATAAATTGCATTTATATTTTTATTTCACTTAAATATTTCATTTAAAATTTACATTGGAGTCAGTGACTTGGGAAGTAGTTTAATTTAATTTATAAATTACTAAAAGATCATTACAACAGTATTTTTTTCCATTTTAATTTTTTTTTTATTAAATCATAGCTGTGTACATTAATGCAATTATGGGGTACAATGTGCTGGTTTTATATACAATTTGAAATACTTTCATCAAACTAGTTAACATAGTCTTCACCACATTTTCTTAGTTACTGTTTTAAGGCATTTATATTCTACACTTAGTATATTTAACATGTACCCCTGTAAGATGCACCCTAGGTGTGGTCCTACCAATCCCTCCCCTCACCCATCCTCCCCCCTCCTCTTTCCCCTTCATCTTGGGCTGTAGTTGAGTTACAACTTTCATATGGAAGTATGGGTGATTATATATTGGTTTCATAGCAGGGTTGAGTACATTAGATACTTTTTATTCCATTCTTGAGATACTTTGCTAAGAAGAATATGTTCCAGTTCCATCCATGTAAACATAAAAGAGGTAAAGTCTCCATATTTTTTTAAGGCAGCATAATATTCCATGGTGTACATATACCACAATTTATTAATCGACTCATGGGTCGATGGGCACTTGGGCTTCTTCCATGACTTAGCAATTATGAATTGGGCTGCAATAAACATTTTGGTGCAAATACCTTTGTTATAATGTGATTTTTGGTCTTCTGGACATATACCTAGTAAAGAAATTGCAGGATCAAATGGCAGGTCTATTTTTAGATCCCTAAGTGATCTCCAAACATCTTTCCAAACGGAAGGGATTAGTTTGCATTCCCACCAGCAGTGCAGAAATGTTCCCTTTTCTCCATATCCACACCATCTATGGTTTATAAGCATACTTTATTATCTTTAGTGCACTGATTTGAAATCCCACCTTTTATACATACTAAATTTACATATACATGTTCTTGGCACTATTTTTGTATACAGTTCAATTCCTGCCTTGCAATTAGAAGGTTTTAATTACCTGTTAGGGTACATACTCCCTGACACATTAATCTTCTTTTTCAAAAATTTTCTAGCTATTTCTTCTCACTTGTTCTTTCATGTAAATTTTTAAATCACTTTTTGAGTTAAAAACATTTTTTTGAATTTTGATAGAAATTGCAGAATTCCATAAGTTTTTATAGATTTATTTGGGGAAACTGACATCTTTAGAAATTAAATAGAAATTGTAACTGTGGCTCAGTGAGTAGGGTGCCGGACCCATATACCTAGGGTAGCGGGTTCAAACCCAGCCCCAGCTGAACTGCAACCAAAAAGTAGCCAGGTGTTGTGGCGGGCGCCTGTAGTCCCAGCTACTTGGGAGGCTGAGGCAAGAGCATCGCTTAAGCCCAGGAGCTGGAGGTTGTTGTGAGTCCTGTGACATCATGGCACTCCACTGAGGGCGGTAAAGTGAGACTCTGTCTCTACAAAAAAAAAAAAAAAAAAAAGATATTTTTATTGTACTAGTGATATGTACTATTGTTATTTTAACTCCCAAGGTCACATTTGGAAGAATTTCCTTATTACCAACCATCTTCTCTTCCTTCTGTTCCCTCTCCCCCCGACCCCCACCCCCCAACACACAGAATTTGCAGAGCATTTTAAAATAGGGTATTTTCAGCACTTTCCCTTGAACTTGGGTTCTCTTCTTTCACTTGCTGTGCTTTCCCTGCTCCCCAGAGCTGGGAAATTGTTAATCAGCTCCAAATCTTAAATCTCAGAAGGGGCATGTATATGAAAACACCGGATTGGCCCTCGACTTCTGTGACTTTTCAGCCTATTGTGTGCCTGTTCTATGAGCAAGCCAAGCCACTGGACAATTTTTTCCTATCTGAAACTCATTTCATGTTAACATACTTTTGTCTTGCAGTGCTGTTTCCAAGTTTATGGCCATCTTGCTTGAGCCACTTGTTCCAATCACATCCAATATTTCATCAAATATGGTAAAGAAACCATGGGAATGAATTGATGCTCCTCATGAGCCGTCTTCAGCAGACACCGCCAGATTGCTGTGAAATGGTTTTCCTTTTCAGCCCTTCTGAATTGTGATATGTTTCTAAGGCCAAATTCTTCAGGGAAACATTATGACTATTTAAGGTCTCCAAACTTTATGCTTCAATACAAGAGGCCTAAGGGTGAAGATTTTGAATGGATGAAGTGGAGAAATTTTCACTTCCTTAAGCAAACATATAGCATTTCCTTCCATGTGTCAGATATGAAAACAAAAAATACAAACTAATTTGTCATGAAATTTTCCCTTTTATAATTCCCTCTTTGGTACTTTTTCAACCTAACAAGTCATATTTTCTCTTCTTTCGTGTCAGGTTTATAGCTTTGCTGGTCACAGTTTCAATAACCATGATGGACGATCTTCTGTTCTATATATCATGTACAAGTGTTCAGCTTAAAAGTATCTTTGTGTTCACAGCTTGCTTTCTGTCACCTCTCCGATCCCTCCTCCCCACCGCACATGCACATGGAGTTATATTATATGCGCAGGGAGCTTTGGGGAAAGCTCATATTTAGGAACATTAAGTAAGCAGAGGAGGATGGCTGCTTATTTGGGCTAAGCCTGACCTCACTATAAAACGAGGCAAATTGTCATATTTATGACTCAGGGTAAGTCAATAATATATTGGCATTCACATGTGGAAACGCATTTATTCCCTCACATGTGGCCCCAACTTCATTTTTCTCTTAAGTAGTAGTTTTTACCTAAGTGGAAGTCTTTTTCTTTTCTTCTTTTTTCTCTTTACTTTTTATCTCTTCCTTCTTTCTTCCTCCTCCCTTCTTGCCTTTCTCCTTTCTTCCTTCCTTCCCTTCTTTCCTTACTCTCTCCCTCCACCCTTTCCATGTATTCTCCCCCTTTTCTCCTTTCTGAACCTCAAGTACAATTTTTTTTTGGATTTATGGCATTTATGTATAGCATAAAAGACCAAGAATTATTACTCCCGTTACCGTCCCATTAGCACCCTCTCTTTGCATGATCCATGTGTATAGTACACACACACAAACACACACGCAGTTTATATAGTTGGATAAATGCTATTCACAACTATTGCCTAGAAATGTGATCCTATTGGGTCCTAGGCAATCTGCATGAGAATCATCTGTTTTTCTTGCTATGCTGCCTCCCTGTAAATTACAGCAGGAGAAAGGAAAATCATGTGGGATCTGATATATTGTAGGGAATATTGAGAAAGAAAAAAACATTAGAGTAAGGCATTGATAATCAAAAAATGTAGAAAAACAGCACTGTGAAAGTATTTTTTCTAAATTTAGCCAGCTACACCTTCCTGTTTCCCCAACTACAAGTCCCCTATTTCCTGGAGTCTATTTTTTTTTTTTTTTTTAATAAAAACTCCATTGTGCAAGTGGGATTTAGCTTGGAAGGGTGTGTAGAAAATCTCAACCTCCCTTTCCCTCTCCCTGATGTGCTCTGGAAGCTGGATTTCTCTCCCTAGTTTTCCCAGTTTATGTGGATTTGTGGAGGCGTTGCCAATCCTTTCTACCTTGTCTTTCACCTCCTCCTTGTATCTGGGTCACAGCTGTTTGGATTCCACAGGCTCTTCTGTGGCTGACCACCCTCTTCCTCCAATAAGCCGGCCTGCAGGTAGTCAAGTCCATGCAGTGGGATCAGGAGAGAGTTCTGCTCCGGCCCAGGCCCCAGAGACAGTGGAAGAGGGCTCTGCTAGCTTCACTCATTCTTGGTTTTCCATGCTGTGCTCAGAGCAGTTCAAAGGAACTGCCATCCAGATTCTGGGCCACTTGGTGTTGGTGCTGAATACAGTAAACAGCACCAACCACCCACTGAAATCAGGAGACACTTTGTTCTCTGTGAGACTCAAGAACTGATTGGTATGAGTTCCCCACTTTTTATCCTTTGGCTTCAGCAGGAAGAAGTTGTTAGAGACAGAACTGGGCATGAGGACCAGATTGTGTTCCTGCCTTTCTGGTCCCTCAGAGATGTCATTTACTTCCTTTCAGCCTCAGTTTCCCCATCTGTGATTTGAAAGTGTTGATTGGTTCTCTCTAATGTCACTTTCTGCAATAACATCTGATAACCCTTTAAAAAAAAAAAAAATTATTGTTGTGAGCTGAACTATGATGCCAGAGCACTCTACTCAGGGTGACAAAGAGACTCTGTCTAGAAAAAAAAAAAAAAAAAAGGTAGTTGGGTAGGATTTTCTTATTACCACATTTTAAATAAATTCTCCTATGTATGATCTGGGGTAAAGAACAGAACTATTTTCCCTCCTTTCATGAAGGAGAATAATCCTCATGAGCAATCTGCTTCCCACTAATGTAGAAAAGATGAGGGACTAAGGGACTTAGGCTGTTTCCATAGAGTGTAAAACAAAGCAAGATTTGGCAGCTCTCCAGCTCATTTGATCTGCGTTAATCAGGGACTAATTTTTTCTTTAATTTTGGCTTGATGCTAGTCATAGTTTTTAGGAAAGTTGATATTAGCATGATTATTGTCCATTTTACTTTCAAAACAACTTACCAGTGTCTATCATGTGGCTTAAGAAACAAGTACTATTCTGAAGAATTCCAATTGTCAGATAAATTTCTGCTTTGAAAAAAATATTGCAGGTAGGTAAAAATACCTGAGTATGAATTTGTCTTCATTATGCTTTAATTTATTCAAAATGAATAATCAGATTGCAAAAGTCTGTCTCTGGCTTAGGTCAGGAATGTAATTCATGTTTTTGCTCCCATATTTAAGGTTCATACTGATTGACCTTAGAGTTTGGATTTATACCTAAGCAGTACCAGACTAATAGGTCCTGGACAGTAGAATTATATTTTATTCTTTTTTTTTACAATTAGCATGATACCTAAATGTAGTAGGTGCTTAATAAATGTATTTTGAAAAGTGTACATAATTATATAGGTGATCAATTAGTTGATTTTTACCATTTTTTGGTGGTAAAGTATACATAACATAAAAATTTATCATTTTATCCATGTTAAGTACAATTCAGTGGTATTAAGTACATGCACAATATTGAACAACCATCACCACCATCCATCTCCAGAAGTTTTCGTCTTCCCTAACTAAAACCTGTACAATTGAGGACTAACCCAAGCTCTGATAACCATCACACCACCTTCTGTCTCTGTGGAGTCGACTTCTCTAGATGTCTTAGATAAGTGGAATCATGTGGTATTTGCCCTGTGGTGACTGGATTATTTCACAAACCATAAAGTCTTTAAGATTAATACATTTTATAGCATGTGTCAGAATTCTCTTCCTTTTAAGGTTAATATTCCATATATATGGATGGGTCATTACAAAAGTTTTGAAATACACAAAAATCCAGAAACACAAAATTCACGTGGACAGAAACAAATGAAGCCCTCCCAGCATCACTGATAAGCTCGGTGAATCAGGAAGCTGTTAACTATGTTTCTTGGAAGGGAAATAATGGACCATAATATAGTCTGTCTCAAAACTTTCATATTGACCCCCATACTAGATTTCATTTATCCACTCATTCATCAGTGCTTATCTGGATTGTTTTCCCCTCTTGGCTATTGTAGTCACAATGACTACAATATGAGTATGTAGCTGCTATGAGTATAGCACATGGTGCAAAGTTTATCTATCAAAGATATAAAGATATAAGAAATAAAACATTGCTCAGAAAACATCCAGAGTGTAGGAATCTTTCCAGTTCATTAATATAGCCATAATTGTTAGGCCATTTCCTGGTCAGTTTGTTTGGTGCGGGGAAGCTCACCCACTAGAACGCAGAGCTCTCTCAGGTCCTGGTGACTTGTAAATCCCCAGTGTCTGATGTAGAGCCTGGTCCAGAGGAAGCTGAGTGAAGTGTTGTCACAGAGCTTGACCAGACTTCATTATCTGATTTGTGATTTTAGTATTTGAGAAAAAAAAAGAAAGAAAGAAAGAAATTAAACCTAGAATGCTGAGTATATTTAGTATGAACTGATTTTTAACTGTTTCTTTCTTTCCCACTAGACTATTTTTGAGTACAGGGACCAGTTTAAAATTGGTGAACTTCAGATGTTTTTACTTAGACATTTTTAACAAAGTTGAAAAACAGTGCCTCTTATCTCATATTCTATTGACTTCCATAATTTTTGCATAAGAAGCTAAGCAATCCTAAGGAAATTTCTTGCATGATGCAAATATTGATAGTTTAAAATCATTACATCTTGAAGTGTAATGATAGATGAAATCATTACATCTTTCTTTTAAATGAAGTCAATAGAATTTTATATATCATTGCAATTTGATACCACCATCATCTGTTTAAAAATACATAAATAAGTCCTATTATAGTAGTATAAAATTTTACTATTTCTTGTTCCCCCTTGAACTTATTTTTAATTTCACTTCCTTCCCCTAATTTTCTTCTAACTTAAATTTATTTTTAAGATCTAGAAGTTATCTTATCGTTCTTCTTGACAGCATACATTTAAAATTGCTAAAGTTTGAAAGGAAGAGCAGAGAGAGGGAAGGAGAGGGGGGGTGGGGCCTTGGTGTGTGCCACACCTTTGGGGGCAAGACACGATTGCTAGAGGGACTTTCCCAAACAAATGCAATCAGTGTAACCTGGCTTATTGTATGCTCAATGAATCCCTAACAATAAAAAAAAAATAATAAAAATAAAATAAAATTGCTAAAGTTTGAATTTTCTGTGACCATAAGACTAAGTGTTGGAAACAATTTCTGCTAGATTGAATTAGCATCATAATTCATTTATCATAACATTAGTGCACTGTCAATAAAATATTAATAACATACGTATATCATAGTTTTATGATTGTAATAGTCTTATGTACATTTATTCTTCATAGCATAATACACAATTTTATAGGAAGTACATTTGCCATCATATGGAAACTTTAAAATTTTCACTTTGTTTTCTTGTTGTCAGAATGAAGCTACATTCAGAATCAATTCTATTTCTAATTTTCATTTTAAAAGATATAGCACTAGGCCGGGTCTGGTGGCTCATGCCTGTAATTCTAGCACTCAGGGAGGCTGAGGCAAGTGGATTGCTAGAGCTCAGGAGTTTGAGGCCAGCCTCAGCAAGAGCAAGACCCTGTCTCTAAAAATAGTCTGGCCTAGGGGGGCTCCTGTGGCTCAAAGGAGTAGGACGCTCACCCTATATGCCTGAGGTGGTGGGTTCAAACCTGGCCCCAGCCAAAAACTGCAAAAAAAAAAAAAAAAAGTCTGGCCTTGTAGCATGTGCCTGTAGTCCCAGCTACTCAGGAGGCTGAGGCAAGAGAATCACTTGAGCCCAAGAGTTTGAGGTTGCTGTGAGCTATGCTGTCACAGCCCCCTACCCAGGGTGACAAAGTGAGGCTCTGTCTCAAAAAAACCAAAAAAGATGTCTCACTGAGACATCTTGTTCACATAATAAATGACATTGGAAAGAACTCCTTTTGAATTAAATACTAAAAATCACATGAAGAATCGATCATTAAAAATTATTTTTAATAATTACTATAGTAATTCTATTAGATTCTTCTTCATTATCTTAGGGTTTTAGAAGTATTATCTCTTGTCAATAAAAGTACTAACATGACCTAGAAAATGATTAGAATTAAATACCCGTGGCTCTTTCACTTAGAGGCAACTTGCTTAACATAATGTCATAGATATAAAGTAATATATTATATAATTAATTTAATATGGAAGGCATTTAGAGGAATAAAAATAATTTGAATTTAAATGATATCTTTCCCACCAACTAGTATTTTTAAATAATATTATTTTGTCTTATCACAAATTTAAATATATTTTTATCAAAACCTTTAAGCTTCATATGTAGGTTTATTTGCATAATCAATTGGCAAAATTACTTCTTATGTGAGATAAATTCTTCAAATCATATTTACTTTCTATGAGAAAGTGCAACTTTATATTTTGGTTCAAGTAAACTTGTTAATAGACTTTCCTTTCACTGTCTCACTTCTGAAGTCTTATTTTAAGATACACAGATAAGACAACGAATGTTTCCCACGAATTTGCACCTGGTAATATAAAGGTACAGTTGTCTTCTATGTGTTTGTGTGCAAATGTGTGTGTGTGTGTGTGTGTGTGTAGAGATACAGATATTTAGCATATCTATGATTTCCCCCCGTAAGACTGTCCTTTAGAAGCAGCATATTTGTACATTTTTTGAAAATAGTGGGAGGACAGAAGTATGTGTTATTCCACTTACTACCGCATTCTAAAGAACACCCTGATATGGACTGATAGTACCTGGTTTCTGATGCCATGCTTTGCTTTTACAAGTGTATGCATAACATAAAGAAACACCAAAAGCCCTCTCATCAGGGTATGGTGCCCATGATGAGCATGGAAACCTTTACCAACACCAACATTTCAAGTGGTCTCTTTGGCAGGCAGGGCTTGGGGGTGAGATTGCACCTCAGGACAATGCATCATAAAGATTCAGGATGAGAAGTGTGTCTGCCTTTTTGACAGAAGGTAGAACCAATAGGAAATCTGAACTCTAGATGTTTTTTCAAGCAGGTAAATTTTTAAAAGAACAAGTATGAAGTTGAAGCTTGGAAAACGTATTCTCTAAAATCCACCCGTACCATGTGCCACCTGGAAAGCAGCTTAGAGGCCATTGTCTTACTCTCTGAGCCCTCACCCCTTAGCTTAATACATACTATAATTACTTTGATGTTACAGTTGTAAATTCCTTACCTTCATGATGCTTCTTATGAACTAGTTAGTCCTGTGGGTTATAAATTACATAGCTCTGTGTGACAGACACATGATTTATTCATTTTTTTTTCATTTGTCAATTTAGCAAATATGTGATAGAAATCTACCATTTGTAAAGCATTGTGGCTGAGGAGAAGATTAAGACCAAATAAAATAAGTTCCTATTTTGTAGGAATGAGAGGATTTGTGCATAAATAACTATAGTACAAATTGGAAAGTGATGTTAAAGACTCAGGGAATTTGGAACAAATATTAATAGCCATGGCTTGAAGAATCAGGTCCCAGTGATGACAGTGTTTGAGACTATGGGTAGATGTAAACCCATCATGGCTTCTAGAAATGCAACCCAAAGGACATGTTGGGCAATATTCCTACCTGAAAGGTAGAACTTTATGTAAAATTGATAATTCGCATAATCATTCTTACATTTACCAGTGTGTATATATAAAACCTTTAAAATGAATTAACCTACTTCCTACCTATGGAGTAGATTGAATCATGCTTCTTTTTTTTTTCTGTTGAGAATGTGCATATAGCATCCCAGTCTGTCAGTTTCATATTTATTGGGGGAATGTTTTCAGATCAATCTTTCCTCACTGACTTGAGAACACATTTACTTTTATTTCATGAACTCCACTTCAACCAAAAAAGTCTCTGATGCTGACTCAGCATACAAAGTTACATTTTGTACCTGTCAGGCTGTAAATAGATTTTTATAAGGTGAACAATGGTTGTATTTAAGTACTGATGTAGTAATCTTGAGGTCTTCTGGCAGTATCCTTTGGAAACTGAATCCATAAATTTTATTAGTATTAAATATTCCTAATGGGAGTTGACAAATAGTTGAATAGGATAGTTTTTGCTCTGCACTTGGCAAAGAGACACGGAAGAAAAAGTCACCATTACACAATGAGAAATGCATTAATGCTCAAGCCCATTCATCTCAATTTTGCACAAATATAATTTAAGACCTTTTTACAACTGTTGGTAAAATTACAGTGTGCTGCAGGGAAGTTGCAAAAATTTTATGAACCTAATAAAATTGTCATTGTAATACCATTATATGGTGCTGGGGCAATATAGGTATTTTCAATACTCATACTGCTACGCCAAACTAAGAAGGGAGATAGTAAGCTTGATTGGAGACAAATGCTGAACAGGGCTAAAATCCAAGTTAGTCTGATAATGAAAATGTCCCTATCATGTTTGGTATCAAATGAAATTGGATGGGCAATCAGGCATTTTAAATGGGTGGCTTTATAATAGAGCAGATAAACATTATTAATTATGTTGAAATACTTATGTTTTATCTTCAGATAAATTTCAAAATAAATTCCCAAGTATTTCCTGCTTTATTATTCAATTTGGGTTTCAGAAATATACCCAAGGGCCGTTCTCTGCTCTCACTTTTATCATATAGCCCATAAGCTCTGATGGGCACACTAAAAGCTTCTGAAAAAAATCTCATAAGCAATGTTCATGGTGATGGAAGGAAAGAGTTTACCATAAAATGGCTAAACACTAAATCTTGAGGATGAAAAACAGAATTGGCAGATGTACTCCAAGGAGAGATGTGTTTTTTCCTCTGTGACCCTATTCTTTACCTACCCTGTGACTCATGTCTGAGATCACTAACAGGAGCAAGTGTATCAAACAGACAGATTCTTGCAGAACAGTAAGATACACAGCTGCACAGCGGGGAAAGGCTTGGCCTTCATTCTCCTCTCTCACTGGGCTGCAGCAGATGAAAACACCACAAACATTACCTGATTACATCACTTGGCTAGTCTTTGCATTTGAATTTTCAACGTCTTTCTCTTTTCTCCAAAGAATTAGCTTGACTTGCAAATTCCATTTCTCTTGTTAATTACTGGGTTGGGGATGGGACTGTGACCTACAGCTAGCCCTTGCTCTGTGAAGGGAAGCATGCCAGTGACCCCTGGGAAGTCTGCCTCCTTCCTAGAGAGAGCCATGAGAAAGGTGGTCTCTTTCTTCCTTGTAACTAGGTGAGACCGATGGGAATACTGTGGCCACCTCACTAGGTGTGAAGATGGAGGCAGCACATATAGGAGACCTGAGGTAGGAGAGACACTCAAGATGCAAGATGGAGCCCTGAAGCTTTGTACCTGAAGCTTGCCTTCCCACTGGTAAGTGGGAGTCTGGGCCAAAGACAGACTTCCTCCTACCAGTCATGTAATTTTTGGCAAATTTCTGAACTCTTTGAGCCTTGGTCTGCCCCTCAGTGAATAGTACCTAGGTCATAGGGCTGATGTGAATTCTAAGCGAATTAATATGCGTAAAATACTTAGAAGAATGATTGGCACACAGTAGACACTCAATAACTGTTACCTATTCTTACTGTTATTATGATGTGAAAAAGTAATTTGATTATTGTTTAAGCTATCAATATTTTCTTTTATTTTTAAATGGGAATATTTAGCATATCAAATAGCACGACTGACACGTTGTCTTTGCTAGAGGGCCATAGTTTTGGGGGGGATGTTTTCATTGACCAACTTATTTAAAATTACATTTCTTCCTTTAGCATTACCTACATTCCTCCCTAATCTGATTTTCTTCAAAGGACTTATCATCATTGGGTATATAATGTATTTTACTTATTTGCTTACTCATTCTCTCCCCCTCATGAGAATATATGCTCCATAAACACAAGGTTTTATTTATTTATTTATTTTTTGATCATCTTTACAGCTATATCCCACAGTGTCTAGATAAGTACTTGGCACCAAGAAATCCTCACTAAACATTTTTTGGCTGAATAAATAATGTATCATGCTCTTCTCGGTGACATCACACAACAATAAGGCAGGTAAACCTCTGTACCTTTGGGTCACAAGGTGACAGGAGGACAGCAAAGATGATGCTACTTCCTCCAGCTGGAAAACTAAATAATTTAGTTACATCAGAAACCACTGGGCAGAATAGCCTATTACTTGGACATGCCTCAACTCAAATTAAAAAAAAAAAATTGGTATTTTTAAAGATGAATGGATATTGGATATTGTATCAGATTTGGGGGGTTGACAAGTCTGAAATCTGTAGGGTAAGCCAAGAAGGCTGGAAGGAGACAAGAGTTCTTAAAGTCTTAAGGTAGAATTTCTTCTTCTCTAAGAAACCTCAGTTTTTATTCTTAAGGCTTTAAACTGATTGGATGAAGCCTGCTCATGCTGTTTAAGGGTAATTGCTTTCAGTTAAAATTAATGAATTATAGATGTTTTATCTATAAAATACCTTCATAGCAACAGCTGGATTAGAGTTTGATTAAATAACTCTAAGTCATTCTCTAGCCAAGTTGACATGTAAAACTAACCATCACAGATATGATAAGAGTGCAACCATTGGCATCTTGTAGCTGATTTAATAAAGGGTTCTTTAAGTATTCTTTTTTTGGTAATAAAGATTAAATGATACAAACCAAACCATCTTAAATTTATGTGATCTTTCAATATATAATATACATCACATCAATTGATTTGTGAACCAGGTTCATCTGAATTCTTATAATGCATTAATGGCTTTTCTCTTAATAATTTTCTAGCTTAGTCTCTTAATTATTTTTAGCACCATAATTCATTCTTTCTCACAAGGGTTACTTGGCAATTGGGTAATTGCATGAATGAGCATATTTGCTTTTTTTTTTTTTTGCAGAGTGGGCTTCTTATTTTAATAAATGTTTAGTTTTGAGAGGCCTGGTGTAGAATCTGATTGCCAATAGAAATACTAGAAAAGATATTTTGTTATTGTTGCTAAGATATATTGTAGTCTAGGTAATGCTAAACAGCTTACATAATTATCTCATTTAATCACTGCAATCCTAGTAGCCTTTGTTACACTATTTACCCCTTTGAATTACAAATTCCTTAAAACCCTGAAGCATCTCTGATACTTCCTTTGTCTCAATCTCACACTCTAGTTCAGAGCTTCATGTTGAATTGTAAAGCAGAGTTAAATGTTAGACGGATGGAATTCGTTAGAAGCCTGGCTCATTGAAAAGGCCTGAGAGAGATCACTATGGCACTTTGGCTAAACCAAGGAGTCATAAAACTGTAGTTTTTCAACTGAACCCTTCACAATTATGCTGCCAAAACCAAAGTACTTTGGGTTGGAAATTTGAATGGGGACACACTCTGACCAAAAGTAGATCCATTTTGTACCTAAAACTTTTGAGTTATTGCAACGTTCCTTTCAGTCTGGAAAAGCGTAATTTCATTTTAAGCAAAAAGAAAACAATTGCTTTAATAAAAGTCTTTATGAACAAGGATAAGAGGTCTTCTTGGACAACAAATGACTATTACAAAACAACAATGTGGTGAGTTAAGTGTAAATGGTTCAGAAACGCACAGATTAAATTTCCCTGAAAACACCCACAGGATTCCAAATTAATGGAGAAAAAATACTTGGACAATGTGTATTTTAGACTTTTTACTTTTTTTCTTTTTTACTCTGTTGATTTTATTTTCCTGCACAATCACTTCCTAGGGTGACTTCATCTTTTGTGGTCAGGATGCTGTCAGGCCAAGTTGTCATTAATTCTGGTGCATTCTGGGTGGCCCAAGCAGGGTATCCGTGTGTTCCCTCCCTTACAGAGTTAGCTTTGCTTTTTATTACTTGTATTTCAATATAGGAAAGATATAAAAAATATGATTCAAAGTCTGTACAAAGCTTTTAGCCCTTGTGAAAGTCTACCGTTCATGACACTTGAGAGATAAATGTGTGAGGTTCTTGTTGAGAACTGATAAATCTTCTGTGCTTTAACTCAGAAAATGCCATATGGACATGGATGTAGTAGGAAGATCCATAAATCAAGATTTGAAGATTCTTAAAATGGAGCCTTTTTTTGAAGGGTCTCTAATCCATTCCCAAGCCTCAGACATGTCTCAATATAAAGCATGACAGAAAAATAATTATAGTCCCATTTCTCAAATGTTGCCTCAGATAAATTTTCTACAGCATACTTTAGAAAAATATTCCAATTTTTCTCTTTTATAGAGGTTCCCATAAAACTAACCAAATATCATTTTGCAGGAATTGGAGTTTATCTTCTTTGTTTTCTTATATTTTGAAAAGGCAACTTCTGGGACCCTGATTGGCATCCACATCTTATTTCCCCCCACCCTACCCTACCTTACTCAGTAAAGCTTGTCAGACATTGCTCTTTCTAAATATAGCAATGCTGACAATAGTTCTGTTGGAACTCTTTCTGTTATGTCTCCCAACAATATAGTCCCCAATGTTACCAAAGGACTTTAAGTGATAGGGAAATACAACTTACCGTATTTAATTAGTATAAAAGATATACCAAATATGGTAGCTGCCTCCTGGAACTTAAAGTTTAGTTGAGGTTACAGATTCACATTTATAGTTGAGCGAGAAAGTCAGCAAACCCTGTCTTCAAAAACAACTTTGAATGTAGAGAAAACTGATAATAAAAAACCTTTGCTTGGTGCCCGTAGCCCACTGGTTAGGCTGCTGGCCACATACATCGGGGCTGGCAGGTTCGACCCAGCCCAGGCCTACTAAAAACAACAATGATAACTACAACAAAAAAATACCCAGGCATTGTGAAGGGCTCCTGTAGTCCCAGCTATTTGGGAGGCTGAGGCAAGAGACTGCTTAAGCCCAAGAGTTTGAGGTTGCTATGACATAGTGAGACTCTGTCTCAAAAAAAAAAAAAAAATTAGTATACATCTTTTATGAAAAATTATAATATACATGGTAATCCTTAAAACAGTCATTAATAAAATAGAATTATGATGAAAACTCAAGAAGAAGAAGAATTAACATGGTACACTAAAAATTAATTTTTAACACTAGAGAAGGCATTAATAGAAACTGGACCAGCAATGCAGGAGATATACAGGGTGGAAAAAAAGAAAAATGAGAAAGAGAAATACAACTGTGTATTTAAATGTGATAACTCTAAATGCCATTATCAAAAGGCAGAAATTTTCAGAATGAATCAAAAAACAAGATCCAACTGTATGATGACTATAAGGAACACATTTTAGATTCAAAAATACAAATAGGTTGGAGATAAAGGATGGAAAAATTACATACAAGGAAAATAGCCGTAAAGGAGCTGGAGTAGTCATACAACCATTAAACAAAATTGAATTTGGCCAGGTGTGTTGGCTCATGCCTGTAATTCTAATACTCTGAGAGGCCAAGGTGGGTGGATTGCCTGATCTGACAGGTTTGAGACCAGATTGAACCAGAGCAAGACCTTGCCTCTAAAAATAGCCGGGCATTATGGCAGGTGCCTATAGTCCGAGCTACTTGAGAGGCTGAGGCAAGAGAATCTCTTGAGTCCAAGAATTTGAGGTTGCTGTGAGCTGTGATGCCATGGCATTCTACCGAGGGTGACAAAGTGAGACACTGTCTCAAAAAAAGAAAAGAAAGGTGAATTTAAGGTAACATATATTACTAGAGACAAGAGGGCCATTTTATAAGGATTGAAGTATTATACATTAGGAAAATATAAAAATTATAAACATACACATGCCTAAGAGAACTTCAAAATAAAGAAAGAAAACCCAACCAGAACTGAAAAGAAAAAATGATAATTAAACAATAGTAGTTAGAGATTTCAATACCCTATTCCTGAAAATCAATATAACAAGCAAATAAAAGGAATACACTTTTAACAATGATGTTGAGAAAATTTTATGTTCATGTGAAAAAACTGAACTTAGAACCTTATGTCACACCACATACAATTGTTGACTCAAAATGCAAGAACTGAAACTGCATAGATTCTGGAAGAAAACATTTGGAGAAAATCTTTGCAGTCCTGGAAAGGCAAAAAGTTCTTATGTATAATCCCAAATAGTCCATTAAAAAATGAACAAATACAGCTTTATAAAAATGTGACATGTTTATGTTACAAATGGCACCATTAAACCAAAGGAAAGATAAGTGATATATAGCAAGAAAACTTCTTCAGATTATATTTTTGGTAATGAATTTCTGTCTAGAATATATAAAGAATTTTTACAACTCTATAATAAGACAATTCAATTTAAATTGGCAAAAATATTTGAATAGATACTTTACCAAAGAAAATACTTGAATTGTTGATAATTATAGTATATAAAAATGTTTAACTATGTTAGTTGTAAGGTAAATGCAAATTAAAACCATAATAATGTACTTCTGCATGTGCATTAGAATTGTTATAAACACAAATACAATACATGTGTTAGTGATGAAGCAGAGTAACAGGACCCATCATACAATCTTGTTCGTAATATAAGATGGCACTGCCACTTTGGAAAATAATGTAGCAATTTCTTTAAAAGGTAGTAATAAATGTGTATTACTGAGCAATTTTGTCACTAAGAATCTACCCAAGAAAATAAAAACGCATGTTCACTCAAGGTTATGTACATGAATTTTCATAGCCAAAAAATGGAAGCAATATAAATATCCATTAAATGATGGATTGATTTTTTAAAAATTGGTATATCCATATAATGAAGTATTATTTGTCAATAAAAAGGAAAGAAAGAAAACCCTACTGATTCATGCTATCACATGGATGAACCTCAAAAACATCATGTTGACTGAAAGAAGCCAGATGTAAGTAACTACATGTTGTATGCTTCTGTATTCACATGAAATGGCCAAAAAGGGCAAATTTATGGAGACAAGAAGGTGAGTAGTGATTGCCTGAGTTTGAGGGTAGTTGTGAGAATGATCTACAAATAGCTAGAAGTGTACATTTTGGAGGTGTGGAACTGTTCTAAACCTGGATTGTGGTGTTGATTACGCATCTCTATGATTAAAAATGGTCTCTGAATTGTACAGTTAGAAAGGGTGGATTTGGTACTTAGAATTATCCCAACAAAGCTGGTTAAGAACAAAAAACTAGAGTATATAAACTATATAGTAGACACTGCACTAGGCACTGGTGACAGAGGGAGATGAAATATATGTCCTCGTGGAACTTACAATTTGCAAGTGTTCATACAGGATCTTGACCAGGTTGGCATTGTCTAGTTCTGAAGATGTAGAAACAAACAAGCCATTTTAAATATGTGATATTTCCCAAAGCCCCTGTTTTCATAGAACTTATATTTATTGTAGAGGATTTGGGAGATAGGAAAAGTAAGGATATGAAAACATGAATAAATACATTTCCAGAGGTGATAAGTACTGTTAATGATAATAAATCAGGGATAAAAAGAACTGGAAGTCAACAACAAAAAATCAGCCTGACTCAAAAATAAGCAAAGGACTTGAGTAGACCTTAAAATATATTTACATATATATTCACACACACATAAAAATACACACACACACACAATGGCTAATCATGTGAAAAGATGTTCAACATCACTAATCATTAGGGAAATGTTAGTCAAAACTACATGGACGACACTTATGGTGCATTTTACAAGGGCACATGTCAAATCTAAGTCTAGAGTATAAATGTCTTAACACAATAATTAAGAAAGTGCGGTGAAGGCTATGTTAACCAGTTTGATGTAAGTATTCCAAATTGTATATAAAGCTAGTACATTGTACCCCATAAATGCATTAATGTACACAGCTATGATTTAATAATAATAAAAAAAGTTAAATTGACATTAGGACTACTTGGCATTTGATAATTAAATATATATAATGAAGCACAGTAAAGAGACAAGAAAGACAATCACATTGCTTTATTTCATGGGATCATAGCTGAAATGCTCATTTATTGTCTTATTCAGCCTAATAAAGTTTATTCTAAGGCAGCCTTCCAAATAAAACAAACAAACTGCATGGAGATACCATGTCACATCCATTAGAGTGGCTACTTTAAAAAGAAACTGAAACAACAAGTGGTGAAGATGTGGAATATTTGGAACCTTTTGTGCATTATTGGTAGACATGTAAAATGGTGCAGTCACTATGGAAATAGTATGACCATTCCTCAAAAAATTAAATATGGAAGTACCATATGATCCAGAAATTCCATTTCTGGATATATGCCTGAAACAATTGAAACCAGAGTCTTGAAGCAATAGCTGTGCCTCCATCTGCACAGTAGCATAATTTACTACAGCTAAAAGATGGAAGCAACCAGGTGCCCATCAGTGGATGGACGGAATAAATAAAATATGATATATACATACAGTGGAATATTATTCAGCCTTCAAAAGGAAGGAAATTCTGACATATGCTACCATAGAGATGAATCTTAAAGATATTATGCTAAGTGAAATAAGCCAGTCTTAAATGGGTAAACACTATGCGATTCCATACACATAAGGCATTTAGAATAGTCAAAATCATAGAAACAGAAAGTAGAATGGTGGTTGCCATGGGCCAAGGACAAGGAGGAATGGGGATTTATTGTTTAATAGGTATATGATTTCTATTTTACAAGATTTAAAGAGTTCTGGACATTGATGATGGTAATGGTTGTACAACATTATGAATGCATTTAATACAATACTATGGGTTTTTTTGTTTGTTTGTTTGTTTGCTTTTGCAGTTTTTGGCTGGGGCTGGGTTTAAACCCACCACCTCTGGCATATGGGGCTGGTGTCCTACTCTTTTGAGTCACAGGTGCTGCCCACAATACTATAGGTTGTTTCGAAAGTTTTGTCTGTTTTTATGAGTCTACTTTAAACTGTAATATCTCAGTGAACATTTATTCAATTTAATCAAAATAAGCGCCATTTGAATCAGTGCATTTTTGCCAACGTAACACAAGTCGATTAATTCCGTCGGCATAAAAATTGGGTGCTCGGGATTCAATGAAGTCAACGAAGGCCGTAAAGGTTCTTCTGGTGAGAAAGTTATCGAAGTGCTTGAAAAGATGATAGTCGGTTGGTGAGAGATCTGGGGAGTATGGTGGGTGGGGCAGAACTTCCATGCTTAATTCCTTTAATTTTCCAACGGTGATTTGTGAGACGTGCAGTCGGGCGTTGTCGTGGAGCAGGATAGGACCTCTTCTGTTGACCAGTGCTGGCTGCTGCTGACGCAATTTTCGGTACATTTCATTGATTTCCTCACAATAGGACTCTGCTGTGATGGTTTGGCCTGGTTGCAGAAAGTTATAGTGAATCACACCAGCCGCTGACCACCATACAGTAACCATGATCTGTTTTTGGTGGGGTTTCGCCTTTGGGAAGTGCCTGGGTGGCTCATCGGTGTCCAACCACTGTCCTGAACGTTTCCTATTGTCATAGAGAATACACTTTTTATCACACGTGATGATCCGATCCAAAAAAGGATCGTTTTGGTTGCGCAAAAGCAATGAAGAACAAACCTCAAAACGCGACAA